>JAECUM010005666.1:0-39398 GCA_016617855.1 Megalonaias nervosa
ACAAATTAGTGACAGTGCTGAAAGTAGTACATTTTATGTCCATAAAGTAAATGTCAGATTGTAAGTATGAATTGTGTATCAAAACTGTACAGTAATTACATTTACATGTGGGGCTCCAGGTGGCTAAGTGGACTAAAGTGCTTGCCTTTACTGATCATTACCATCTCACTTCTGTCTACACGGGTTCGAGTAATATGAGAGAAAGCTGTCAATAGCTTCCCATGGGTTAGTGGTTCTCACAGGGGTTTTCCCAAGTTCTTCTTCTATGTTTCACTGAGAAGTGGTGTTAACCCCTAAAGATACAACATTCACATGTAATGGCTTTGTTCATACAACTCAATAATCTACCCCTCTACTGTAATACCTTTTATTTTTGTTAATTGTTTCACTTTTTCCAATTTTGTAGAATCACTTTTTTTCATTTTACCATTTCTCCACTTTTACTGTCTTGTATTACCAATATTTTACAACTGATTTCATATCTGGTACAAATGCTTCACACATTGGGATTACCTTACACAACAATATTCATACAATGTTGATTGTATAGTATATTTGTGTAGAATAAGTTTTATGAGTATTCAATGTCAAAATAAAGATATAAAATAATTAAATCTTCTCAATCTGTATATCAGTAAGCTGTGATAGGTGTAGTGGCTTTTGCATCATCAGTTTGGTGTAAAAACCCCTCCCTTGTTACGGTACCTGATTTAATATCATCTTTGTGGTGTAAAAACTCTTCCCATGTTAGCTGATTTTGCATCATCCATATGGTGTTTAAAAAAACTCTTCCCATGCTAAAGGATTCTGGTTAATTTATGGCAATTTTTCACAACAGGTTTTACAGATATGTTAAAATTGTAAAGAGCAAACATTTTGTTCATGATCATTTTGCCTTCCTTGAATGAAAAAAGCTTCAATATTCTCCATTATGATAGTATTAATATTTACCTTATCATCATTATCTGATCTTCATATTTATGATTGTATTAAAAAGCTACCTCTGTTCTTCGCTACATTGTATTTTGATCAAAGTCTCATAGACAAGCTTGTATTCTTTTAGACTACCAGGTATATGTGTTTGTTCAGTTATATGCATTTTTCCAGGTATATGTTCCCCAGATATATTTGTTTTTGTCTGTGTTTGGTTGGTTGTTCAGGTATATGTATTTCACAAAACACGCACTGCATATTCTTTATCTTCAGGTGTTCCAGTATATGACTTAAAATTACTTGCCAGATTTTTACCAGTGTATAAATGACTGGATGACTTACAATTACCTGCTTCATTTCTGCCAGTTTATAAATCACTGAATGACTTAAAATTACCTGCTACATACCTACCAGTTTATTAATGGCTGGATGACTAATCTGAAATGATTAAAATGTTTATTTCTGTATAGATATTTTAAATGGAGTTCTCATAGATTCACTGTGTGGATGTAATGCTTTTAGAATGAGTGCATATATCAATACTTTAATGACAGTATCCATCTTATACATGTGTGGTCTTGGCTTAAAATAAGATATGAAATATGCATTGCTGTATTTATAGTATGTATTACAGTGAAACCTGTCTTGAAAGACCACTGCTGTGTGAGACCACCTGTCTTGAGAGACCATATTCTCAATGCACAGACTTAATGATTATATAGCACTGTGACCTGTTATGGGAGACCACCTGTCTTGAGAGACCATAATTTTCTGGCAGAAAGGGTGGTCTTTCAAGACAGGTTCTACTGTATTTACTATAAAGATTTAAGATGGCAGTTGTGCCACTGAAACACAAAATGGCACCATTTCTTATACCTCCCTCCCTATCTGTGGAGACAAAGGGACAAGTTAACCGATGTGTTGCACCATTGCACGATGCATTACATGGCTTGATGACATTATATGAAACCTGACCTTCATGCACTAGCAGGGTCCCATTGTATGTATTGATCTGCTTTGACAATATTTGTGAAAATTTATTACAGTATAGTTCTGTCATTCCCTTCACCATGGCTGTTGATTCAGTGTGTATTCAATTTTCAAGATTTATGATTCTTCAAATCCTGAAAATATGACTTTCACTTCTTAAGTAACTTTGTGCCTTTATTTACATGTGCCTTAATTTTTATGGAGCTGTTTTTTCATTAGTTTTAAGGAAAGTTCAGGATGGTATTTTTCTGTCATTACAAGATTGTTTCCTTACTATTTCTGGTGACATCTTATTGATTACACATCAACTTATTGGGATGAAAACATTTCTCAGTTACACTTAATTGACAAAATCTGGATAAAAATTAATGTTAATGTTTGCTGACATTTGAGTAAAGAGGACGATAACAAACTATTGCAGTCAGGAATTGGACCCAGTTAACCTGTCTCACAGTAAGGTGCACATACCACTAGTCTAAAAGGTCTGGACCAGTTAAGATGGTTCGTAAGTGGCCTCGTATACATAGACTGCTACACTTGTCCCCACTTCCCTTAATTTATTTTTACTTGCATGCTGATTTTAATAACACTTCTCCCCCTTACCGTAATTTATTTTTACTCGCGTGACTGATTTTAACATTTCTTGTATTTCATAATGAGGTTATTTAGTTTATTGTTTGTTCCACTTCAAGGTCATGGCAGAAGCCTTTTTAAAAGGGATAAGATTGTCACAGATATTAATAGTTCTAAGTAAAAACAATTCTCACTGTTCTCATATGGTTATGTGTACCACATACCAATAAATACAAATACGGTTTGACTCCTTTTGAATACATAAGGTAATTCAGTTGATGGACCATGTGTATGGATTGCTCATATATTTGCACTTATGCATAATAAGCACCTGGTTTAATGAAGTCCCTTATTAAAGCCCCTGCTTTTATAACTGTAGTCCTGACTCTTCAAAAGATTTCTGCAGATGTTTCTAATCATACCTACTATAATCCACCTGGCATGTCTGACTATCTCTTTCTCTGATTCTGATTACAAATAAAAACCATAGACCCTTAATGATACTAGTCATTATTTGTATTCCTGAATATGGAAGGAATTTAACACTGTGATGTATGTAAATGACAAAATTAATTTATTTTTTCATTACAATAATTTCTTCATTTTTTGAACTGCTTGTTTCAAGTCTTTGGCATGATTGTGCAATAACCACCCTACAAAGACAAAAGGTATTAGGTATCTGTGTATGTAGATATTGTGATTAGTAATTAATCAGTTTTATATTACCACATGGGGGCTTGCACAAACTTCATGTATGTCAGTTTGAATCCTATAGTGTGAGAAAGGACAAGGAGATTCAGGTAGGTCATAGTTATGTAGCAAATGACGTTAACAGATTTCTCATCTGTGTATACTGCAAATTTATTTAATTCATTTTTGTTTTGTTACCGTTCAGTAACTCCCTTTATTTACTTATAAAATATACTTGCCAGTATTCAGGGAGGAGAGGGAGTTTGTCATTTATTTTTCTGCTAGCAAATCAAGCTGCAGAATTGTAAAGTTTGTAATGTTTTATCTTGCATTAGTGATGTGAGAAGAGTTCATAAAATTTGATGTCAAGCAAATAATTAATAAAAATCAATTACTGTGATTGCTTATCTTTTAATTCATACCATATAGCTTGTATTGTTCTGACATACCATGCATATATACTTACATATTTATACACCTACTTACATACATACATACATACATACATATGTACATGTACATATTTGTTTGATTGCAGGTATTGAAATGTTGTTTTTTTTTTGTCAATACAGTAGCTGACGCAGTTCTATGCTTTTATTTTTGCAACCTTTCTGGGTTTTTTCATGATCTTGTATATAATTATCCTGAATTTGATTAATCTGATGTAATCGCTGTTGAAGAGTAAACAGTCAGTAAGTCATACACACACACACGTACATACATACATACATACATACATACATACATACATACACAAAATGTAAATATAAACTTGCATACACAGTGTAGTATATCTACTTACATAAACAATGGTAGGTAACTACAGACTTACAGACACATGGGGGATAATTACAAACTTACACAGACACAATGGGGGATAACTACAGACTTAAAGAGACACAATGGGGGATAACTGCAGACTTGCACAGACACAATGTGGGATAACTACAGACTTAAAGAGACACAAAGGGGGACAACTGCAGACTTACACAGGCATGATAGAGGAATAACTACAGACTTGGACACAATGGAGGATAAATACAGACACAAGATAAGTTAATTGCAGACTTGCATAGATACAACAGAGAATAACTACAGACTTGCATACATAATCAAGGGTGACTAGATATTTCAACAGGCACAATAGAGTTGCTAAAGACTTAAATAGATACAGTTAAAAAAATCCTGACTCATTTTTTATTATTATGGATCATCATTATTATATACAGTAAATTTTAGGTAGAAGTTTACATAGGTATTTTGTTTTATTAGTTTACTGTAATTATCATGAGATGATTATATAGTAATACACTATTCATTAGTCTTGGGTGGGTGGATGTGACTTGGATTTTAACATAGCTTTAAAGGTCATCTGTCATACTCCAACATTTTTTTTTACATCAGATTTGCATTACATGATTAAATGTAGTTATACTCGCACAAAAAGAACAACAACAACAACAACAACAAAAAATAAAAAAATAAAAATATCAGGTGTAAAGAAGAAATAATAATTTAATTACTCGAAATAGAAGTATGCAACGCTGTTACTTCCCCTTACCTACGATTTCCCACCTATAGAGTACGCCAGCCGGAAATAATGTACATTTATCCCCACAAGACGAAGTACATGCTTCTTGTTGTGGAAAAATAAAACTATAAACTATGGATAGGGAACATTTAGATGAAACTACTGGAAGCTAATTTACTGTTCAGCCTTATATCGATATGCATGCAAGACGCACTAGATTCTGTCGCTTTCAAAACTGTTCCATTGTTTCAATTTATTTTGAAAATTCCCTCAATGTTGGCTTCCCTATGTCGGCCGACTTTATAAAACAAAAGAAATAGGCACACTTAAAAGAGTCCAAAGGAACCAAACTTGGCTTCCTTATGTCGGCCGACTTCATAAGAAAAAATCGGGACACTTAAAAGATACCAATTTCCAGGGTTGGTTTGCTTTGTAATAAAATAGCCCATGTCTTTGATATCCTGTCGGTAAGTTTAAGCAAGGAGTTTATTGCTCGCTGTGTTTATTCATCACCCGGGCTTCTATTTGTTTGCCATATGTAATCATAATTGATGTTCGCAGGGCAAATCCTATACACAACAATAACTTGCTTTAATACTTTTGTAACCCGGCTACATGTTCGTGACCAAGGCGAGCCACCTAGTTGGACGAACACCGAAGAAAGACATTCTGGTTGTGCAAGGCGATTGGAATGCCAAGATAGGCGAGGACGCTTGCATGAACTGGAAAGAAACAAGTGGGCATTGCTGCAAAGCACAGACCAACGAGAGAGGCCTGAGGGTCCTGGAATTCGCTAGTTACAACGACCTTATGCTGGCAAACACCTTCGGCCAACACAAAGTATCCAGATGATGGACATGGCACAGTCCAAGCGGAGACCATCACAGTCAGATCGACTACATCATGGTAAAGAGGCGCATACAGTCAAGAGTAAACATCGCCAAGACTCGGAGCGGACATTGACCATGATCTGGTGATAATGACCTTCAGGCTACATCTAAAGAAGGTCAAGAAAGATAACCAAACAAGAATAAAGTTCGATCTCGAGAAACGTAAGGATCCAGAGGTATCAGAAGCCTTCCAAGCAAAGATTGGTGGGAAATTTGCACCTCTCACCATCCTCGACGCTGACGATACAGACATGGACACGTTGATCACCACCTTTAATACAGCAACGACCGAAACAGCCAAAGAGATCCTTGGTAGACATCGCCCAGTCAAGAAGCCCTGGGTCACAGCTGAGGTCCTGAACCTGTGTGACAAGAGAAGGGAGCTGAAGAAGAATAAGAATGATACAGAAGGGGCAGAACAGTATAAGGCAGTCAACCGGGAAGTCAAGAAAAGCATGAAAAAAGCAAAAGAGAACTGGATAGAAGAACAGTCTAAAGACATTGAGGGAAACTTGAAAAAGAACAACAGCAAGGAAGCGTACCAGCTGGTCAAAGACCTAACAAGCTCAAACCAACGGCAAGTTACCTCCTTACAGGACAAAGCAGGAAACTGCCTCACAGAAGAAAAAGACATTCTGAAAAGATGGACAGAGTACTGTGCAGAACTTTACAACCACCAACCCATAATAGATCCAGAGGTACTGAACGCCCCTCCAGCAACTAACAACGACAACCACCCTATCCTACGGGTTGAAGCAGAAACAGGAGTGAGATCATTGAAAACGAGAATGTCGGCAGGAGTGGACAACATCCCAGCAGAACTGGTCCAAGCAGGGGGAGAAGTAATGATTAGCTCCCTCACAAACATATGCAACAAGATCTGGCAAACAGGAGAATGGCCATCGCCGTGGACACAATCACTGATCATCACCCTCCCCAAGAAAGGCAATTTACAACAGTATCAAAACCACCGCACAATCAGTCTTATAAGCCATCCATGCAAAGGCATGTTGAGGATACTGCTAAACAGACTAAAGTCACAGGATGAAAAGATCATTGCCAGCACAACAGAGCAGATCTTCAACCTCAGGATATTGTGTGAGAAGTACCTCCAACACCAGCAAGATCTGTACCATGTCTTCGTGGATTTCAGGAAGGCATTTGATAGGGCATGGCATGCAACCTTGTGGGCGACCATGAGACTGTACAACATCAATGCCAACATCATCACAGTAACAGAGGAATTGTATGACAAGGCCACCAGTGCAGTACTTCAACGGCAGCATAGGGGACTGGTTCAGAACGACAGTCGGAGTCAGACAAGACTGTCTGCTCTCTCCCACACTATTCATCATCTTTCTGGAGAGAATCGTGGCTGACGCGCTTAAAAAGCATGAAAGGACAGTCGGCATCGGAGGCAGAACAGTCACTAACTTACGTTTTACTGACGACATTGATGGACTAGCAGGAAAAGAACAGGAAATAGCTAACTTAGTAGAGAGCTTCGACAAAACCTCCGCAGCCTACGGCATGGAAATCAGTGCAGAGAAGACCAAACTGATGACCAACAACACCAAGGGCATAAATACTTACAATAGGGTCCAAGGTACGAAGCTAGAAATAGTCCACAGCTTTAAGAATTTGGGGGGAATTGTAGCAGATGAAGGATCAAAGCTTGAAGTACTCTCCAGGATTGCGCAGACAACAGCAGCACTGACAAAACTGAAGCCCATCTGGAATGACAAGAACATCGCACTCACTTCAGAGGTCAGACTGATGCACTCACTGGTTATCTCCATATTTCTCTACGCCTGTGAAACATGGACCATAACAGCTGACTTAGAGAAAAAGATACAAGCCACAGAGATTAGATGCTTCCGAGAAATCCTCGGCGTCTCATACAAAGACCGTTTCACCAATGAAGAAATACGGCAAAGGATCAGAAAAACCACTGGGCCTCACGAAGACCTCCTGAGCACAATGAAAAAATGTAACCTGTAGTGGTATGGGCATGTCTCACGATCATCAGGACTTGCCAAGACAATCCTGCAAGGCACTGTACAAGGAAGAAGAAAGAGAGACAGGCAGAGAAAGAGGTGGAAGACAACATTCGAGAGTGGACAGGCTTGACATCAAGCGACTTACTGAGAAAGACGGAAAATCGAGAGGAATGGAGGAAGCTGATTGTTCGGTCTTGGGTGGTTCCCCAACGGTGTACCAGACTACGGGACTGATGACGATGATGATGATGATGATGATGATGATGATGAACCCATGCAAGTGGTAAGATTATCATTTGCTCTCAAAGTGAATGTATTTTAAAATAATGATTTTTATTTGCGAGATACGGTCGTATAGTTAACCTGGATACAATACAATCTTGGTCAGTTTGCACCTTGTAACTTATCATGTGTGAATAGCAGGTGCCTTCAAGCAGTCGGGTGATATGTTCGTCTCGATTGCGATTTTGTTATTTGACATAAGCGATACACACTACAGTAAGGGTGCATACGCAAGCCGGCATCCGCTACATATACAAAGTTCGTGGATATATTTTTTCTTTAATAAATTTAGCATCATGAGAAAAGAAGGAATAAATGATAACTATGCAAGGTTAGTTTCTTTCATTTTATTTTCAAATAAGTGTATGTTTATCATTTTATTTTGTAACGTGCAAAGGGGAGGGGGGGGGCACAAATTCAACACAAAATTATTTTCTTTCTATTTGTATGGAATAATGGAGCAAATATGATTGACGATATTGATTAGTAATGACAAGCTTTTAATTTACGCACGTATACACCAAGACAACTTGAAAAATAAAAACAAACAATAAAATTATCCGGTAAGAGGTTCATATTGCAGCAACTAAACACTGACAAAGTGCTCAACATTATTCTCTCTCTCTCTCTCTCTCTCTCTCTCTCTCTCTCTCTCTCTCTCTCTCGTGTAATCAAATGTGCATTATATGTAGCAGTGTTACAACCTGAAGCCTAAAATTAAATATATTTGTTATAATATATCTTGTACACTACCCTTAGAAAAATGTAAACGTATTCTGTGGACTATTGTTTTATAAACCAGTATTGATAATTTGAAGACTTAAATTGAGAATGTCGTTATGCAGATGCATATATATTTTTTTGCATAAAAAATGTATATAAATATTTTAATTAGAACGAGCAAGATATGTCACTTTTTGTTTTCTCTCATATATATGTACGTTACGAAGTATGAATATTTTCTTTGAAAGAATATCAAGATAATTTGTTTAAATTTATGGTGTTTTTTTTACCCTAAAACCTATCTTACGTAGTATCTACTTGTTATTTGAAGAAAAAGAACTTGTTCAAACTACATGTATTGTTAAGTTGGGCCAAATTGTCTGTGGGCCAAATTGGCGATAATCCGGCATAAATGATACAACTTCCCATCCCTCACCTATTCGATCCCACAGGCTGAATCCACTTTTTTCTGGTCAGAAGGGTCCTTCGGAAAAAGAAAGAACCCTTTTTCCCATATTCACTCTTTTGGTTACATCCATATGCAACACAGTGCACCATATTTGCTGTACAAAAGCACGATCGTAAGATATCACATAGACATTTACTTGTGGAAATTAAACACTTGAATAGCTAGGTTGAATAGAAGGGATATGTATGTCATATCCGTTTTTGGCACTCGGAAACTACCGATTGTTTACGGAGATTTCCGAATAACATTGTCATTTATAAAAGCGGATTCTTAAGTCTAATTAAACATTTTTATGGTGTGAATACATAACAAATGAGTTTTGCTTATGGCTATAATAATATCACACGTTTGTACAATATAAGTGACCAGTGACCTTTAACAATTTTTTCAGTCATGTCACTACGATGTCTGTAGTGCGGCAGTTAATAGTGATGTCTAGCACTGAGGCTGCCAGAGACATGTAGCATGATGTCCCACCCAGTCACATTATCATGATACCAGGCCGACCAGTCCTAACACTCACCTCTTAATGCTGAGCTCAAAGCAAGGCAGCTGATAGTACCATTTGCATAAGTCTTTGGTATGACTTGGCCGGGGTTCGAACCCACGACCTCCCGCATCCGAGGCGGACTCTCTACCCACTAGGCCACTTCAGTAGTCTCCGTTAATCTTGGTAAGTTTAAAATGTAAAATCTAGTAGTTAGTAAAACAGTAATAGAAAAACTTGCAATGTAATTAATTTTGTCTAAAACTATCAGATATGCTTATTAGACACCTATTTGTCACAACTTACATAATTTATAATCAAATCCATTTTACCTACATGCAAATCATATTACCATCTACCTAAATACAGATCACTCTACCAATATATATAAAACATACCATATTATCATTGTACTTAAATACATACCATATTACCACTTTACCTAAATACATACCATAGTACCACTAGTACAACTGTGCCTAAAAAAATACCATTGTACCTAAATACATACCATATTACCACTGTACCTAAATACATACCATATTACAATTGCACCTAAATGCATACCATATTACCATTGTACTTAAATACATACCTTACTACCACTGTACCTAAATACATACCATATTAGCATTGTACCTAAATGCACACCACATTAGCATTGTACCTAAACACATACTAAATTACCAGTGTACTTAAATACATACCATATTACCATTGTACCTAAATACATACCATATTACCATCTACCTAAATGCAGATCACTCTGCCATTATATACAAATACACACCATGTTACTATTGTACTTAACTACATACCATATTACTACTGTACCTAAATACATACCATATTACTACTGTATCTATATACATACCATATTACCACTGTACCTAAATACATACAGTATTACCAATGTACTTAAATACATACCATATTACCACTGTACCTAAATACATACCATATTAACAATGTACCTAAATACATACCATATTAGCTCCATACTTCAATACATACCATATTCCCATTGTACTTAAATACATACCACATTATCAATGTACTTAAATACATACCTCATTACCATTGTACTTAAATATATATCATATTACCACTGTACCTAAATACATACCATATTACCACTGTACTTAAATACATACCATATTACCATTACAGCATAATACAGATCATATTACCATTGTACTTCAATAATACCATATTACCATTGTACTTAAATACATACCATATTACAATTGCCCCATAACACTGATCATATTATCATTTTACCTAAATACATACCAAATTAACATTGCACCTAATTACATACCAAATTACCACTGTACCTAAATACAGATCATATTAGGAATGCAACTGTATCATCTTTCCTTATAATTCAGTAAAAATATATGATTTTAACTTTGTAAGATTAGCTATCAAGACAATATTTTAGTAAAAATATATTATGAGAATTTGTAACATATTTAAATATAAATGAGAAGAATTAGATTGACTTGAAAAGTCAAAAGTTACTCTGATTGAAGTTGAAAGAATAATATTGGACTTGAAAAGTCAAAGTCATTCATACTGAAGTGGGAGGAATTAATTCGACTTAAAAGTTCAAAGTTACTCAGACTGAGGTGGGAAAAATTAATTGGACTTGAAAAGTCAAATTCAATCAGACAGAAGTGGGAGGAATTAATTGGACCTGAAAACTCAAAATCATGCAGACTGAAGTGGGAAGAATTAATTGGGCTTAAGAAGGCAAAGTAACTCTGACTGAAGTGGTAAGAATTAATTGGACCTGAAGAGTCAAAGTCATTCAGACTGAACAGAGAAGAACTAATTGGATTTGAAAGTTCAAAATAGCTCAAACTGAACTGGAAATAGTTATTTGGACTTAAAAAGTCAAAGTCACTCAGACTAAAGTAGGAAGAATTAATTGGACTTGAAAAGTCAAATGTTACTCTGACTGAAGTGGAAAGAATAATATTGGACCTAAAAAGTCAAAGTCATTCAGACTGAAGTGGAAGGAATTAATAGGACTTAAAAAGTCAAAGTGACTCAGACTGAATTGGAAGAATTTATATGACTTGAAAAGTCAAAGTCACTCAGACAGAAGTGGGAAGATTTAATTGGATTTGAAAACTCAGATTCACAGACTGAAGTTTGAAGAATTAATTGGGCTTGAACAGTCAATGTCACTCAGACTAGAGTCTGAAGAATTAATTGGACTTGAAAAGTCAAAACCAGTCAGACTGAAGTAGGAAGAGTAACATTGGACTCAAAGTCACTTAGACTGAAGTGGGAAAAATGAATTGGTCTTCAAAACTCAAAAGTCACTCAGACTGAAGTGGGAAGAAATAATTGGGATTGAAAAGTCAAAGTCACTCAGACTAAAGCTGGAAGAGTTAATTGGACTTTAAAAGTCAAAGTCACTGAGACTCAAGTGGGAAGAATGAATTGTACTTGAAAAGTCAAAATCAGTTAGATTGAAGTGGCAAGAATAATATAGGACATAATGAGTCAAAGACACTCAGACTGAAGTGGGAAGAATAATATTGGACTTGAAAAGTCAAAGTCACTCAGACTGAAGTGAAAAGAATAATATTGGATTGAAAAAGTAAAGTCACTCAAACTGATGTGGGAAGAATTAATCATACATAAAAAAATCAAAGTCACTCAGATGTAAGTGGGAGGAATTAATTGGACTTCAAAAGTCAATGTCACTCAGACTGAAGTGGGAAGAGTAATATTGGACTTAAAAAGTCAAAGTGATTCAGAATAAAGTGTGAAGAATTATATGCACTTGAAAAGTCAGAAGTCACTCAGACTGAAGTGGGAAGAAGTAATTGGACTGAAAAAGTCAAAGTGGGAAGAATAATTTTGGACTTAAAAGGTCAAAGTCACTGAGATGTAAGTGGGAAGAATGAACTGGACTTGAAAAGTCAAAATCACTTAAAATGAAGTGTGAATGATAATATTGGATTTAAAAGTCAAAGTCACTTAGACTGAAGTGGGAGAATAATGCTGTGATTAAAAAGTCAAACTCACTTAGATTAGATTGGTTAGAAATATTAGGACATGAAAGGTCAAAATCACTCAGACTAATGCTGGGGAAATTAAATGGACTTGAAAAGTCAAAGTCACTTTGATTGAAGTGGGAAGAATTAATTGGACTTACAAAGTCAAAATCACTCAGATTCAAGTGGGAAGAATTAATTGTACTTGAAAAGTCCAAATCACTTAGACTGAAGTTAGAAGAATAATATTGGACTTGAAAAGTCAAAATCACTCAGACTAAAGTGGGAAGAATTAATTGAACTTCAAAAAGACAAAGTCACTCAGATTGAAGTTTGATGAATAATATTGGACTGAAAAAGTTAAAGTCACTCGGACTGAAATGGGAAGAATAGTACTGCACTGAAAATGCAAACTCACTCAGATTGAAGCGAGAAGAATTAATTAGACTTAAAAATACAAAGTAACTCAGAGTGATATCGGAAGAATAAATTGTACTTGAAAAGTCAATATCACTAATACTGAAGTGGGAAGAATAATATTGGACTTAAAATGTCATAGTGACTCAGACTGAGGTGTAAAGGATTAATTGGACTTAAAAAGTGAAAGTCACACAGACTGTAGTGGGAAGAATTATATGGGACTGAAAAAATAATAGTCAGTCAGACTGATGTGGGATGAATTAATTAGAACAGTGTGATTTGGGAAGAATTAATTGGATTTAAAATGTCAAAGCTAGTCATACTGAATTAAGAAGAATCAATTGGACTTGAAAAGTCATTATCACTCAGACTGAAGTGGGAAGAAGAATGTTGGACTTAAAAAGTCAAAGTGACTCAGACTGAAGTGTAAAGAACTAATTGGACTTGAAAAGTCAAAATCACACAGACTGAGTATGAAGAATTAATTAATTGGATTTGAAAAGTCAAAGTCACTCGGATTTAGGATCAAAAACATCCAGTTGTCGACATTTCAAGATTCATCTTTCCTTGTTACACTTTAATCATGCTCTGGAAGGATTATAACACCTTAATCACGCACTGGAAGGGTTAGAACACTTTAATCACACTCTGGAAGGATTATAACACTTTATTCACGCTCTGGAAGGATTATAACAACTTTAATCACGCTCTGGAAGGATTATAACAACTTTAGAGACTCGTACTTTGATTTCAAGTCTTGCCCAAGAATCAAAATGCCGTCTGATTGCATTGACTTATAAACATTTTATAGTGTAGCATAGCTGAAACAATCAGTATGTAAGAACTATGGAAGTTGTTATGGAGATGGGATATATTTTACATACCTGTGATTGAATAAAATAGCTTCAATAATGTTACATTCACATAGTTGTACATATAGGCTCGTACAATAATAACAAGAGAAAAGAGTGAAGTCAACAAGCTTTGTATATTTTAACAAAATAATTTATTTCCCTACAAAACAATGTAAAAATTGGAAATAGGACATACGGTTTGTGAATATAATCCAAAATTTAATCCTAAGATTGAAAAAATACAAGTCCTATCACTAAATAGTTCTAATAGAATCCAGGTTTGAATCTCGACGATGTTCCAATATGGAAGGCGATGACATCAGATGTAGTCATTGTACAAATGGCAACAATTCTTCAATTGAATCACAGTTTATGTTTCCATATAATTCCAGAATAAATTTCCACTGAATTTCTTTCTTCCAGAATTTTTATTAAAAAAATACACTCGTTTAGTTTTCTATAGAATAAATTATTAAATTCCAAAAAACAAATGAACTTCAAAAACAATCTGGTTTCAATAATTGAAACCTTTCGAACCCTCAAGGTTTTAAAAATACAACTGACTGAAAAGCTCTCAGAAAGGGTATTAAATCCAACTAAAATATCATCCTGTTCTTGCATGATATGTCACGTGGTCTTGTAACACTTGAACAGCGCAATAGAAAATATGAAATTTGTCATGTAGCAAGAACAGCCCTATCCAGATTCTCACTCTGAAATAAATTTAAAAATAAAACATTGTTTATTCAGACTACACGTAGACCGAAATGACCTTGGCAATAACCTATCATTTTTGCGTAGTCTTTACACTACCGCGCACCAGGGTGAACTAAAACTAATTCTAATGCAACATCTTTTACGTTTTAGATAAGTAGAATTACTGAAAGAAAATACTGAATCCAGTGAAAATAATCATTACAATAAAATGTAATGAAACAAAAATAAAATAACAAAGAATTTTAAAACTAACACACAAGCAATTTAATTACATATGCGTAACAACAGTGAACATGTCCCCCCACCAATTAAGTGGAGGATTTTACATAACCTGATCACAAGTGATCAAAGTGTTCAATAGTGTGTTGCTTTTGTCCTTAATAAGCTTTTCATTTGTCATTTCACTCTGCCATTCAAAGTGTTTATTGGTGTTTTGTTTTTCTCGTGAATAAGCTTTCCAGGTGTCATTTCATTCTGCCAAGTTTTAAAAGCAAGGATTTGGTTACATTAAAAAATCATGATATCAATAGTTCATCTTTTAATAATATCCTAGCCTTATTACATCTTCTATCCTCATGCAGAAACTATTATTGTTTAATATGACCAATTAAATGACTCCATTCATTATATGGGGGGAAAATAATTCATGGTGTTTTGACACTGTCATGTTAATTCAAGTGATCCAAACCTATCATAAAGCTTATTTGCTATTTAGCATTTAGTTTGTTAGATTTAACAGCAGTGCAAGAAGACAGCTATAAAATTAGTATTTGATAAATAACAGCTTGTACTGATCATTAATAATGGCTATAATGCTTGATACCAAATAACATCTTGTTCTGACAATTAATAATGGTTGCACTGCTCAGTACCAAATCCCAGCTTGTTCTGAGCATTAATAATGTCTGAAGTGTTCAATACCAAATACCAGCTTGTTCTGAGTGTTGACAATGGTTACAGTGCTCAATACCAAATACCAGCTAGTTCTGAGCATTAATAATGGTTACAATACTCAATACCAAATACCAGCTTTTTCTGAGCATTAATAATGGTTATAATGCTTGATACCAAAAATAACATCTTGTTCTGACAATTAATAGTGATTGCACTGCTCAGTACCAACTCCCAGTTTGTGCTGAGCATTAATAATGGTTGCAGTGCTGAATACCAAATACCAGCTTGTTCTGAGCATTAATAATGGTTGCAGTGCTCAATACCAAATGCCAGCTTGTTTTGAGCATTGATAATGTTCATAATGCTTGATACCAAATGCCAGCTTGTACTTAGCATTAATAATGGTTACAATACATTGATTGATACCATCCATATTGTATATATTTTATTATAATAGTAAATCATCATTTCTCATTTAATGCTCATGTGGGATTCAGAGAGAACAGATAGTGTTTTTTATGAAAGGTTAAATACTTATCTTCTTTCATCTTTTATTAAATTGAGTACCAGTAGCCATGCAATAAGAAAGGTATAGAATTGATACATGATAATCAGCAGCTTGTGCATGATACCAGTTGGTATTCATCTTGTATTTGCTTTATTATACTAGTAAATCATAATTTCTGAGTTGCTAGAAGTAGATATGCATTCAGATTATAACTTTTACAGTTAAAAGGATAACTTCTTAATGTAAACATGGTTTAAAACAGAAAGAAGGGATGTTTTGCAATTTGGAGTGATATTTTAATTGGGTTTGCTAGGGTGTCAGCTCAGGAATCGTACAGAGCTTTATTCAATGAAGAACTTGTTTATCAAGTTTTAGCTTACCAGACACAAGACCAAATGAGATTATTGCATGTCACCATATCTGTTGTTCATTTGTCAATAACTGATTGTTACCACTCTGGAGGCCTTATTTCTGGTCCAATTTTGATCAAACTTGGAATATGAACATATACATATGCCGCCAAGATCCTTGGATGACTTTGATCAATAGTAAAATCCACTCATATTACTGAGGTGACCTTGCATCTGATTGGCTGAGCTTGCATCTACTCTGTAGGACATATTTCTGGCTTGATTTTGTTCCAACAAGGAATATAAGTTTAGATCATCAAGATCTCATGCCGGTTTGATATTGAGCAAGTTCCAGGTACACTGGTTTGATAATCTTGCATCCCATTTATTAAGCATGTGACCTTGCATCTGATTGGCTGAGCTTGCCACTACTCTGTAGGACATATTTCTAGTTTGATTCTGATCCAACATTGAACAGTTCAGCAATGAGAACTTCCAGATATAACAATGAAATGATTTTGCATTGAGCTTGCTGCTACTCTGTAATCTGATTTTGATCACACTTAGAATTTGGGCTTATGTCATCATGCTGTCAGACAAGTTTGATAATAAACAAATGTATGCATGATAATGTGATTTTCCATATGACTGGCTGGTCTTGTTACCAATTTAGAAGTCAACATTTTCGGATCCTATTTTGACGAAACTTAGAACATGGGCTCAGATCATCATGATGTGGACAAGTTTGACAATAAGGAAGATCTTTGCTTATGAATGAGGTGATTTTGGTTATGATTGGCTGAACTTGTAGCGACTTTGGAATCCATAATTTTCTGATCAGATTTTGATCAAACTTAGAATATGGACTTATATTATCATGATCTGTCAAGTTTAATAATAAGCAAAATAGCACACATTAAAATTAGATGATAATGCATCTGAGTTTTCTTGTACCAGTCTGTATGCAATATTTCTGATCTAGTTTTGAACTAACTGGACCTTGTGCCTTATATCAACAAGGTCTCACATGGGTTCAATAATAGATGAGATACAGTTATATTAATGATGTCAAGGGCCTCAAATGAGTTCAGTAATAACTTAGATCCATATATTTTAATGATGACATCTTGCATCTGACTGCCATAAATTCTTGTGACTCTTTTGATTAGATTTTGATCAGATTTGTTAAATAGTCTGATAGTATTAAGATGTGTAAGTTTGCTTAAGCACATATTTATGTATTGTATTGCCAGTGCTTGTCACAGCTCTAGAGACTGGTTTAGTATTTACGCTGACTTGTTCAATACTTCATTAATGTTTTAGACTGGTTCTATAGCAACCAAGATCTGTTCATATAAATGAGATGATCTTGATCTGATTGGCTGAGTGTTACTTCTCTAGAGACCATATTTCTCATCTGATTGGTTGAGTGTGTTACTTCTCTTGATACTGTATTTTTCATCTGACTGGCTGTGTCACTTCTCTAGAGACTATATTTCCCATCTGATTGGTTGAGTGTGTTACTTCTCTAGAGACTGTATTTCTCATCTGACTAGCAGTGTCACTTCTCTAGAGACTGTATTTCCCATCTCACTGGCTGAGTGTGTTACTTCTCTAGATACTGTACTTCCAGTCTGATTGGCTGTGCTTTTTCTCCAGAAACTCTATTTCCCATCTAATTGGCTGAGTCTGTTACTTCTCTAGAGTCTGTGCGATCAAGATGTGGGATGAGCTTTATAGTGAGCTAGAGTGTGCATATATTAATTATGATTTTATATTTATAAGTAAGTTTTGTCTGACTATGAGTCGGTAAAAACGGTAAGCTTTGCTTATCTAAGGAGAGGTTTACTGTTATATTCTTACAATACTACAGATGTCTGCTTGGTGAATTGGTCAACAGTTACATTATGTAAGCCAGATGAGTGATACCAGGCTAGCTTGGTCCTCTTGTTTATGTCCATTTAACACAGTTTCAATTCAATATTTATTTATTAAATTGTGTACATGTAGTTGTGGTTCTTTAAACAGTAGGACATATAATGTTTGTTTGGTTGTAAGATCTGTGTAATTTTCCAGTTTGACTTGTTAACCGCGTATATGAACCATACATTTAAGAATGGGGAAGGGGGTGTGGGTGGGTGGGTTTGTAATTTACACTATTTGGAAGCTATGAATTATATTTTTCCAATCCCAGACCAAACACCTCCCAATTTTAAATGGCAAGTGGATTAATGGTAGTTTTATTTAAAGTAAAATAAAGTATTTAGATTTAAACATCATGTAGAAACTTGCTGGCAGAGAATTACATTATTCCTCTAAGTATTTTGCATGTGAAATTATTGCTTCATTTCCTGAAAAAAATGTAATAAAATTATTATTGGATACTGTGAAGATTGAATATTTCCTTTAAGTCTGTTTGGAGCAAATAAATGAACTTGCTAAACTGATTGTCCTTCTGTGTTTTTATAATGTGAGAATCATATCATGGCAGTAGCTGTGAAAGCTAAGAGACGTGCTGATCAAAAACTGCAGATAATGTCTGCATAGAAAGGATGACCTCAGATATGACCACCATGACAATCATATTATCACTATACGTCCTAGTTCAATAGTGATATCAACATGGAATTTTGATTAAGGGACATATTATGACATCTAGCTGTGCCTGAATGAAAATGGTGCCAATCTGACATCCAGTATAGCTACCATCTTGAAAGATTGTAATCACTAATGCACAGAAATCGAAAGCCATATCTACATAGAGGTTTCTCCAGATGACTTCTTATATTGTCTGGTTTATTATAAATGAAAATGATACCCATCTTAAATTCAGTTTTACCACCATGGCAGCCATCTTGAAAATCTTGTTATCACTGCTCATGAATTGATGGCCATATACCAACATGGGTTTTTCACCAAAATATTTTGTATTGTAGCTTGTTGGTCCTAAAAGAAAAGGGTACCAATCCAACATCCAACATGCCTGCCACAATATTCTTTTCAGACAGTAGAGACTGTCAATCCCTTCAAAGAACCCTTATTATTTATTATCAGGGAAAAACAAAGTGAGATATCTATAGAAATACTATGTAGCATGGATTGTGTCAATGATTATCTTCCTGAACATGTGTTGTTAACATGCAAACTTGTAAAGCTAACCATGGATCTGTTTCTACAATATCTAACAATAAACACAGAGCTTGTGATTTTGTTACAGTGCTAAAATACTGACCAGTCTACTTTTTACAGTATTATAATATTATGTAATTTAATTGGACTACAGCTTTATAGGTAGCTTGTATTGTTAGTTCAGCTGTTTATCAGATTGTAACATAGTATTGCAGATTGACCAGCATGTTCCAGAATGGCTTTTCTGAAACAGGTCTTGCAATTCAGTTATTTTGTTGATAATATATTACCTCCCTTGACAAATCACATGAACATTTCCCATATCGTTGACTTTTATCAAAATCAGTGGTCAGTAGATCAGAATTATGGCACTTGGTCTGCAGTTTTTGTTGGTCAATAAGACATAGACATAAGAAGACTGGTCAACATTTTAACACAAAGCTGTGATTTGGCCTTGAGGTTTCATTGTGCAGGGAAAGCCTTCTGAAGGATAATTGACAGCACACATTTCAAATGCACTAAAGAAAGTCAGAAATTGAACAAAACAATTTCACTGTGTCTATAGTAAAGGATTTAAGACCAAAAAGTTTAAAAACATTGTTAAAAAAGAATTCAAAAGACTCAAAGATATGTAACCATTTGTTTTCTATATGGCTTAAACAGTATAATAAGGTTATCTAAATATAAATATAAATAGACCCACCAAATTGGTTTGCACTTAAATGAGATAACAGTTTTCATGAGAAAAAGTCCAAATCATGTAGAAAATAAAAAGTTGCTTTAGTAGTCTGAAAAACTGTTCAGGGTATTTACTTTTTACCATGATAAAGTTTTTAAAATTATATGACTCCAAGTTAAATAGTTTCTGTGCTATTATACAAATTTAGTTAAGGACAGACATGTGAACAGATATCATCAAATTAATATGCTCCCTTCAGCTATTATGTTGAGTGCATAGCAAAGATAATAGTTATCTAACCATTATTTTTGTTATACCCTCAACATAATAAAAGGTTAAGTTGAATTACTTGTAGACTGGTACAGATTTCTGAACAGACTTCTAACAGACAAATTACTTGTGAACTGAAACCGATTTCTGAGGGGCCACTGATAGTTGAGTTGTTTAAGGCACTAAACACTTCACAAATCACTGTTATCTAACCTCTGTCTGCATGGTTTCAAGACTCAGGTTTGGCCACCATGGGTATGTGAGAAAGCTTGCCAGCAGCGTCTTACGGGTTGATGGTTCTTCTGGTGGTTTTTCCTAGGTTCTTCATCCAACAAATATACTGGCTGCCATTGTATAGCCTATCATGTCCTGAACAAATGGAATTAAGCCCACACTGACAAGAACAGTACATTTCTGAACAGACTTCCCGCAGTTCAATTATTTGTGGACTGATACAAAATTCTGAAGTGTCCTACAGTTGAAGTACTCGTAGACTAATTCAGATTTCTGACCAGACTTACAGTTGAATTACTTGTGGACCAATACAGATTTCTGAACAGACTTCTTACACTGGATGAATCACTTATGAACCAATGCAGATTTCTAAACAGGCTTCTCACAATGAATGCAATTTGACCATGTTGATTCAGAGAGTACTTGGTCAGTGGAGGACAGAGGTTAGTATGAGATATGCTAAAAGTTTAAAACCAGACTTAAAATGGAAATGTTGTTATTACAGTGTACGGTTATTTCAATGGAATTTTAAATAATTGCATGTATTCTTGTGAGAAAACCATGTAGGCAGTATGACACAGTTTTGACATTCCATCAAACAATAATGATACAGCCATCAAAAGGACAAGTTTTAATGACACCGCATGGACATTTCAATGGAATCTAAATAACTATTCTTGTTAACAAATCATGTAGGCAGTATAAAACAGCCTTGACATCCGATCAACCTATTATGAAACAGCCTTCAAATGGACAAGTTATAATGACAGTGGGGATTTCAATGGAATCTTAATGGTTATTCCTGTGATGTGTGTTCAAACCATGTTGGCAGTTTAACAGCCCTATATACAAAAGGTGTCTATCTGACATCTGATCTTGAAAGTATTGGTATCACTACCTTTTTGGAATGGATGGTCATATCAACATGTAATTTTCATTAACATGCTTATGATGTCTATTTCGATCTAATTAAAAATAGCACTGATCTGACACCCAATATGGCCACCATGACATCCATCTTGAAATTAATGTTTTTGCTACTCTTCTGCGAACTGATGGTTATATTGACTATGGTTTTGACCATTATAACTATTTGGCCACATGGAAAGTATCACAATCTGACTAACGAGTTGGACAGCATGGTGGCTGGAAATTACACCAATCTGACATACAATGTGGCCTGCATGATGGCTGGAAATTATGCCAATCTGACATACAATATGGCCTGCAATATGGCTGTAAATTATGGTGATCTTAAATACAATATGGCATGCATGATGGCCAGAAATTATGGCAATCTGACATACAACATGGCCTGCATGATGGCTGGAAATTATGCCAATCTGATATACAATATGACCAGCATGGTGGCCATCTTAGAAATCTCATGGCTCCTTCTCTCAATGAATGACTGTAACAACACGAGGTTCACAATAAAGATATGTTATTGGGTCTAGTTGGTCCTAAATGGAAAAGATGCCAATCTGGACAGCTTGAAATTCTTACATGTTTATTTCCTGAATGAATAGTCATAGTGATATATGGATTTCACTGAAATACTTCATATGACATTTACTTGCTCCTAAATAAAAATGGTGCAAATCAAACCTCCAACATGGTGGCCATCTTGAAAATGTTATTACTAGTCCTCTTAAAGGCATGCTTTTATTGTAACATGATTGCCTATAAAACACATCTCGTTATATCTCTTAAAGGCATGCTTTAATTGTAACATGATTGCCCATACCTATAAAACACATCTCGTTATATCTCGGTAGTCATAAATGAAAATGATACTGATGCAGTGTACCATAATTTAATAGATCTTGTAAAAACAACTATTTTCCAGAACAGATGGTCAACCAGACATATATTTGTTTTCTCAACTACTTCTTTCATGCAATTTTTCTGTAATAAATGATGCTGATAGAATCTTCAGAATGGTTGACTTGATGGTAAACCTGAAAATATTTTTGCATGAATGGCAGCACTGAAAGGGGGTTGTCATTAAATCTTGCAATATGACTAGGTTTTGTATTTAGTTAAATTGCAATTAAAATTGGATATTCGTCATTATTAGTGTAAAATGGGAACTAACAAAATTTGATCAGCAACTATTTTCTTATGTTTGAGTTTTCAGCATTATTAGTGTAAAACTGCAAGAAACCAAACTTGAGATAACAAGTTTACAGGATACAATACTATTTCTCATGACCTTTGACCTTACAACTGATGACATTGATAACAGATCAATGATCTGTACAGTGTATGTCAAAATATAACCATGTCCTACATTTGGATAAATCTATAAGTAATATCTTTGGAATAAAAACAAATCTATACAAGATGTATCATTCAAGATGTTCCTCAGATTTGTCTCCAAACTAAATTATACAAATACCTATCTATCTATTGTGCTATCATGATTACAAGTCAATAATCTAAATAACTACAGCAAGACCACTGACTTCATAATGACAGCTGGTTCTAATATTCATCATTTCAAAAAAAGAAATGGTTTTATTTTTTATTTCTCTAAATCCTTTGTTAGCCAGCAGAGCCTGCATTCCTTCTTGGGACCCTTGACAAACTGTACAGTTTTGAAAATTTAATACATATGCATGTGTGTTCTTGGCAATGTATGCTTGAAATGTATATTTTATGCTGGCTAATTTTATTGACTTCATTATAAAGAAACAGAACCAAGTCCTCATTGTCCTTAGATATTCTGACCTAACTTGGTGTCACTAAATCACCATAGCAATATATAGCTAGTTCGATTAGATACTTTTTTCATTCAAACACTATAGCCATACATAGCTAGTTCTGATAAAAATGAGTTTTCATTCAAACACTATAGCTATACAAAACTAGTTCTAATAAAATGGTGTTTTCAAAAAAAACACTATAGTGATACAGCTGGTTTTAATAAAAATGGTGTTTTCACTAAAACACTATAGCTATACATAGCTAGAGCACAATAGCAGTACATGGTTAGTTCAGTGAATTCATTATGGAGGAAAATTCAGTGTTAATTGTCTTTAGACACACACACACACATATATATATATATATATATATAATGGTACCAAGTTGTAGAAATTACTTATATGCTTAAATATGTACATAGTTTATATAATTCTCAGTTTCCCTAGTGAATGTAGAATTTTCAGTATGTATTCATGTATTGCCATCAACTCACCAATTACTCAATATATATATAGAGAGAGAGAGAGAGAGAGAGAGAGAGAGAGAGAGAAAGAGAGAGAGATACACACCACTCCCTCGAAAACTCGCGCCATGATAACTCGCGAATACGCTTATAATGTGGGGTCATGCGTGGATCCCAATGTTTAAACCAGAAAATACCAAAAGATTGATCCTTATTTTTTGAACTTGAAGAAAATCGCAATCGAAATTGGTAATGGAAACTTTTGATATCTTTTGAAATGTTTTATCGTCAAAAAGTGGTAGATAGGACCTGAAAATTTAATCAACATTATGTAATATCGACTTTTAATAATTTGTTACATTTTCTTTTCAAGCGATATTCTTTATAAACTGCATTCAAAAATATTCAATGACATTTCGATCAATGAAAATGTCACTTATGCCAAGTGGAGGCAGTACTTTAATAAATAAATACCAATTAAATAATTTTTTTATCAATTGAAATTTGTTTTCTACTTCTATTTTTTAATAATGGTACCAAGTTGTAGAAATTGCTGATGATATGCTTAAATATGTATATAGTTTATATAATTCTCAGTTCCCCTAGTGAATGTAGAATTTTCAGTATGCATTAATGTATTGCTATCAATTCGCCAATTACTCATATATATATATATATATATATATATATATATGAAATACTGTATGAGGGAATATTACAATAAAAAATACTAAATATAAATAAGAACAACTATTTAAAAGATGAGCTTTCACAGACTATTCCATGAAACTTCAATTGTAATGACTGCATACAAGTCTAGGTCTAACTGACATCTGGGACTGAGCACACTTACTCAGGTCAAGAAAGGTATTGTTTTGTTAAGGACACTACAATAGAATGCAATAGCGGGTGCTTGACTCATTTAGTGCAGTAAAACCTTAAACTAATATGAATTATTGTTTGTTTTTTTATAACCTAAATTACATTTTATTCAGAGTGTCTATAGTAAGATAGCAGGTGATCCTTGGTCAGCATTCCAAAATGTAATACTTTTGGAAGTTATCTCCCCTGCACTTTTCAAATGTGACATGGCTGAATCGATTACAGAGGCAAAAGAAAAAAAAACTATCATTTGAATAAGTTATAATTTTGTTATTCTTACCCATTTTTACTGTGTGTTGTAACCAAATTATATTTCATAAAAATGGAAACTAATAACAGTTCTTCCTAAAATTGCATTTGAAAAACATTTTCATTAAATGTTAAATATTAATCTGGTTGTTTCATACAGTTTTTTTAATACTTTCATTCTTTTTCAGGGTTCATTTTACTGGTCAGATAAGAAATCCCACATACTAATTTTGTCCTAATGCCCAAATACTAGTTTTGCCCTAATATCAAGTTAGGATATTCAGTTAGATATTCAGATATTCACTAATTAGCATGACCTAGGGGCCCCATGTGTCCGAGTGGTCTAAAGTGCTCACTGTTACGGATCACTGCCAACTCACCTCTGTCTACATGGGTTCAAGTCTTGGGTTCGGCCAATGTGGGCATGTGAGAAAGCTTGCCAGTAGCTTCTCGTGGGTCGGTGGTTCTTTCCAGGTTTCCCCAGGTTCTTCCTCCACCATTTATACTGGCCGCCATATATAGCCCATCTTGTGCTGAAAGATGGTGTTAAACCCTACAACAACAACAACTACAACCATGACCTATTAAAGTAGTGTAATGACTCTAGGTCTTAAAATATGTAACAGATTAAGGTGAAATCAACAATTTGATTAAAATTGAACAAACAATATAATTCCCCAGGAGACAAAATTAAAATTTGAAAGATGCAATATTGTGAATTAAATTCCAAATAATCCTAAAATGTCCTATCACGATGTCCAAAAATATATAATGTTCTGAATTAATTACAATAGTCTTGAATGTCCCGATGTGCTATATCTTGAATTTTCTTATAGACCAATGATGCACTCCAAAATGTTTTTGAATGAATTCAAAAAAACCCAGAGTAATATGGTATTATGAAAGTCTATGAGCACCTCAGTAATTCTAATGAATAATTTAAATATATAAATTATCTCTAATTATTACTGATTTGAACAAAGAAACTGTAAGCACAACAGATTGCCAAGAGACTGATCTATAACAGGAATGAATTAGTTTGTTTCTCTACTCTCTGTTTATACATACTTCAACTTGACCTAATATGCAATAGAATGGTGTACAGTTCAATAGGAAAATCAATTTAGTTGTAAACAAGGCTTGGCCCCGAACTCAAATATTAGTATACATCTTGTTTACAATTTATAATCATGTACAAAATCAGTTATGCAAAACTCCATTTACAACTTACAATCATGATAAAAGTCAGGTTCACAGTATAAATTAAATATTCACAACAGCAGTATCTAAGATAGGAGATAATTGTTTAACTAACCCCTGGTGAACTTTTGGAGTAGACCACATGTACACAAGTTTATACTACCCTGCTGACAAGGCCCATCGATTATGTATCAAAGTACCTTGACTGAATACATTATCTCCCAGTGTAGTAGACTGGTTCATAGAAGTCAATGTGCTTTTACAGAATCCATCATCTCCCAAGTTAGTGACCAGTTCATAGAAGGCAATGAAAACCATCATCTAAGGTGAAGACATACAAGCTCTTTCATTCCAAGATGTTGTGTGAAGTTGTCAGTGTTGCAACAAAATAACAAGACACAATGTATCAGGTTTGCACTGTAAAATTATTATTTGAGTACCCATAGGGCCCAGTATGCAGAGAAAGGCTAAAATGTGATTCCCATGAATATTTCAGTGAACCAAGAAACTTATTTGAAACTATAAATTTACTTTGAAAAGATGAAGAAAAGGTTAAAAGATTAATCAAACATGACAAATTGGACTCTTAAACTCTGGAGTTATTAAATCAGGATTTATTTGCAAGAGCAAACATTTTGAGGACTATCTACATCAAAATTATGGAAACAATGAAACTTTGTGGCTGACAAATGTTGTGCACTGGAGACAGAAGATACAGACGAAATAATAAACAATTTCAAAAACATTTAGGTTGAGTTGACTACCTGACAATTCTGGAATAGCAGCAGAGAGGGTGAACAGACCACTTGCCTGAAATGTCAGTTCGCGAAAATAAAGGTTCTTACAACGGGTGAAAATACAATGTCAATAACGCTAAACCGAAGCCTCTAACCGATTGATTGGGTTAGCTCATTTTGTTACTTATTTTTGACGCTTGCGTTATGCATGTTCGTTTACTTACCCGGACATTCACTATTGGTCGTGAGCCTCTCTGCTGCTGTAATTAAATCATTATTATATCAGTAATGGAATCTCACACAGCTAAACTAGCTCGATAGTGACTAAAGGCAATTAAAAAATATGTACCCGTCCGTGATTCTGTCAAGCAGCATCTACGAGAGCGTCAGGATTCTAAGGTTGAATTTACAGAGAGTGCAGAACAGTTATTTGAACCTGTTACGAAGTCTACCAAAGATCTTCTTCCCACGCTGGAGCAAACCACTAAATCAACTGGAAAAATAGCAGAAAGAACTAAGAAAACAAAAAGATTCTAAAACAAACTTACAGGTGAAATAGGTGCTGCTCAACTAATGCAAGAAATACTTGAGGGTATTAGTCAAGTTCGCGCTGAAACAGGTGGTGTGCAAGAACTAAAACAAGTAAAAGTTAAAACTGTACTGATTGATAAATTTACCAGAGAAAGTGTTAATGATATTAGGAAAACCACAAACGTAAGACAATTAGCTGTGAGTACACCGAAAAGTTTTAATAATAAAGAACAATTTCTGAAACCCGAGTACCGTGGTCGATTTATAAGCCGTGATGACTAGAACAAATGGATATTTCGCATACACTACGGAGTTGATCAGGTCAGAAGTAATGATCCAAGATATATGGAATTCATCGATGAGATAATTATTCACAAATACAACATAAACGACAACAACCAAAACTAGCAACCAGTCCAATGGCAAGTAAGAAAGAAGAATGGAAAGACGCTCCCGGCGCAACTGGAAGTGGTATTGGTACAGGTACTAGGGGAAGTGATCTTATTACTCCATGTCCCAATAATGTCCTTGCCGATGTTGAACGAATAGAAATTCTGATTGGCGGAAAACGATCCGGTAATAATTCCCCAGAAATTGTTAATGAAGCAGCTGCTATTTGTCAACGATTATTTACAGGCGGTATCATGGATATTAATGTTTATCGGACCCTCATCGATGAAATCGTTGACGATTATTACCGCAGTGATTGATTTAAAGGAAGCATTTAGGTACAATGACTAAAATAAAATTAGATACATAATGCTCAACGTAGACCTGTAATGGTCAGGGTGATGAATTCAAGATCACCAGTATACAAATCGATCTATGGTGATGGACTCTGTGATGTTGTTCATGGTCTATTCAGAAGGTTAGCCTCAAAAGCAATACCGACTGCAAAGCAACTGTGAATAAAACCTATTGACGTTGTTCGTGATAAAGTTATTGGTGCTGTTGGTGATGTTGTTAGCAAAGCATTCTCAGCAATCATGGATAGACTAGCACGATTAATACGACGAAAACCGCAATCAGTAAAATTGCCCAGCACTCGGGTTATGCCTGCAAATGTTATTAAAATAATAAATCAAGCTGCGAATAAAAAACTAGCAGAGTTTGCTGGTGTACCCATATCAGAAAAAGAAAAATAATATATCCGCTAGTCTGATAGCAGGAAGTGGTCTTCGTGTTAGACGATAACAAATATAATATAGATGCTCAAACGTATATCTGATACCTCATTTGACGTGGACGCACCAGCACTCAAGAAGAGCGATTATCAGTATTATTCTTATGACGCATGACAGCCAAATCAGCGTGGAAGAATTGAATTACAAGTTCAGGATACAAGCACATATGTATTGCCTGTTGAGGCATTTATTGAAGTAGAATGCTAGATCTTAAAAACAAATGATGCAGCATATGATGTTGATGTTAGTGTTGGCTTTGTTAATAATGGCATCATGGCATTGTTTGACAGCGCCACATATATCATTGATGGAAGACCCATTGAATCAATCCAGAAAGACATCCACGTTACCACGAGGATACTAGGTCTTGCAGGATATAGCGATAATTATTGAAGATCAGCTGGTCCGTCAATGATGTTTGCCATAGACACTTCTGATTCTTCAGAATATAGACAATATGAAATAGGACGACCAAGAAATCATGCCAGAAATGCCAACGCGGATATGGAAAACATGATTATTAATGTAGACGAGATTTTAATTTAGGATTTAGAACACGCCGATTAATGCTGAAAGGTGGAAGAAGAACATTCTCGTGTGCGATTCCACTGTCACATATCTTTGGATTCTGCAAAAATGTCAGAAAGGTTATAGTCGGAACCAAGCATACAGTTGTACTTGTAAGAAAAGCTACCGACGATTATGTAATCTGGCGACCTGCTGGTGATGATGATGCTGGTAAAGTAGTACTAACAAAACTTTCATTGTGGATGCCAACATTGACTCCATCAATCGTTGAAGAACAACGGCTACTCTCTTTTATGGAGCAGGGTGGTAAATCAACATTATCATGGCTGACAACAACTACAGATAGTGTTCAAAGTACAATTAGTGGTTTATTCACATGGCAAATAGCATCACAGCAAGGTGTTTCTGCGCTCGACATATATTTGTTGCTTTCCAAGATGCTGTACGAGTAAACTCACAATTACATAGCACAATGTTATACGATAATCTTGGCGTTACTGAAGTTTCATTGCGAATAAATGGACATCAAGAACCATCTGAAGATATATTATTGAAATTTGAGAATAATCATGTTGCACGTGCGTATCATCGTTTGATGACATTCATGGGACGTGATCAAGATTTAAGACTGCCCGGGACACTTCGTTGATACTTCCCATGTTCAATTTTGATTTACTTGATGCTGCTGCGTGATTAAACATAAAACAAAAACAACTTCAGAGGTGTTTTTATGCGTGATAGATTACCACAGCAAACAAACAATGTTGAAACTGGTATCATTAATTTCGATGGATGCTTTGGTCCATGTACTCATTGGGTTGCATGCGCGAGTGATCTACCTGGAATTGTTTATTTCGATTCGTATGGGTTGGCGCCAACAAAAGAATTTTTAAAATCTGTGAGCAGTATGCAGAGTATTCCAACCTGGTATTCAACATTACCAACACAGACAATAACTGATCCGCCAATATCTGGCCTTGAAGTACTCGCTGTACTTAATGCGATTTCAAAATCTTCCAGTGCACCTCATAAAGCTGTACATAAGTACCTGAGTTGTGTTTTAAATAATCACTAATCGTATAATGGTTGATATTTATGGAAGATCCTCTATCAGAGACAAGAAAAAAGACGATATCGATTTATCAAAATACACTACAGAAGATGATCTCGCCGATATTACGATCGTCTCTGGAGTTGACTGTGATGAAGTTGTTATTTTTCAGGATATACGGTGTCTTAAAGACGAGTAATATCAAATGGATGGACATAATTCATAGAGTTCTCTGCGCCATCACCGATAACATTCCAGTATTTACTGACGGCGGTAGAATCAGAGACTTAAACGCATCAATCGCAACTATTAGAAATGAAATTACAAAAAGCGTTGCGGATCTGTTAAAATCCACCGGTGGTACAATGACGGACGAACTTAACATACATGGAAATAAGATGGTCGTTTTAAGAGAACCAGCCAGGATGAAGATGCCGTAACAAAGAAATATGTGGATGATAAAGATACAACAATCGATGACAAACTAGCCACGTTGCGATCTGAATATGACGTTCACGTAAATATGTTTGTAAATACTCATAGAACTTTTTAAAAACTTAATGAAAAGGCAGAAGATTTCTTTGGAAATTCATTGCTCGTTGACATAAAACTCTCTGAAATTAATTCAAAACTCAACGATATTATCAGTGGAATTCCTAATATCGTCAACAAAACTAATCTGATTAAAATTCCTTACAAGGAGATCATCAACGTGGTATACACAGTATCATCAGGATCGTCAACATGGTCACAGCAAATTAACACTATCAAACATACAGAGGAGGTCAGTGGTGTATACAGGCTGTCCGTGTTCATCGCTGCAAAATTTAGGATATTTACCACGTATCCATGGTGTCATTCAACCGATAATTTTTTTGGAACCGTGTCTATTGTGTCAAATGAAAACGTCAAAGAAACATTTATACTGGAACCATCTGATAAAAATTAACCTCAACGTCTTGCTGGTGGTGTCTGGAATTTGTCACTGAAACACCTCAATTGACTACTTAATAAAAATATAATGATCGACCCTAAAAGGTACCGATATAATCACGTATGTGGGTGGCATACCAAAATAAAAAATATTATTTACGAGTATGCAGTAAAAGTTAAAAAATATCTCAGATGCGTAGTTGTCATCGAAGTAGTTGTTTATTCAGCGTCAGCAGTCATCGCTGCAACTGGCATATTGCTATCAACAATAACTATGGTGTCACCGGCGGTTGCTACAATTTGTGTTTCAACCGCAATATCAATCGCTGACATTCTTAATATCGTTGCAAAGAAGACAGCTACATGCATAAACGCAAAATTACAGGAGTACACAATAAAAATGCACGCGGCGATGATAGCATGCTTTAAACTGTCATCGTTAATTTCGTCGTATCTCAGGGATGGTAGAATATCCAATGAGGAGTTCGCAACGATATTGAAAACTTCCAATGAAGTATTTGATTAAAAAATAGAAGACCCTATTCAATAACTGGATCTGGAATTAATGAGGCGAGATAATCATGTTTTAAAATCAAGAATTTAGAATAATGTCGTCAACGGAACTACTACAACAGATCGTCACTAATACAGCACTACCAAAACCCACTGTAATATCACTGAGTTCAACACACCAATAATTTAGCGTTAACTTTCCAACTGCAATTCCATCTAAAGAAATAACACTGGCTCAACTAAGAGTTTATTATAGTTGGCCAAATATCAGATCACAATCATTCGGTGGGTTGCAAGCAAATAGTTCGCTTGTATTCGCAAACAAGAATAAACCCGATGGGAACCCCGATTGGCAAGTTGTAAGTATACCTAAAGGCAGTTATCAAATAGAACAGATCAATGAGGAATTCCAGCGCCGGATTAAATCTATAATGGACAGGGAATCCAAGAAAGCAATCACTGTTCTTGAACCGACTTTATCAGCCGCGAAGGAATTAAATTCAGCAGATTATGCAGTAGATATTTATCAATCATCGATCAGAAGTGTTTTATGCTGGCCTGATATTATCATGGACCTCAACAACCAACCAGGGATGAATTTCTCGCAATAAAGCAAACAATTACAAATATTCCGAGATATCAAAAACAAAACACCATGGACATATTTTAACAGAAACGAACATATCGAAAGTAAAGGTAAACAGTTTCCTAAAATAATGTGGATTTTACGTCGTTATGATACAAAATGAACAGGACGACAAACATATTTTATTCCAGCAGAAAAAAAAAATTAGATGTAGATTTTATTAAATCATTCGCCGACGCAATCAAACCTGAATACGATCGAACGTATTACTAATATACAAAATCTGTTTTCTTCCTTAATACAATATTATAGCGAAGACGTCAAACAACAGATCATCGAAAATACTAATCATCTAATGCATGTTATATTGGATCAAAAATTTGTCAATAAAGTTATTATTGAAAATGTAAAATCCAGTGATGATTTTAAACAGTTATATTTAAAACATTATGGAAGAACGGTTGATTCGGAAAATGATGACGTACTTTTACCTGATCTTGACTTTGATACGAAACAGACAATTAGCGATGTAGTTTACGTTAATTTTCAAAAGGTTGTCGAATCATAACGAAAAATAAGCCCGTCACCGGGCATTTTCAAACATGACAATGATCAATACGGTGGAGGCCATCATATTTCACTGAGTATTGTAAATATAACATCAACGATTGCAGTTAATCTTGTATGCAATGTAATTCAAATAGACCTTCAAAAATCCATTCAGGTCCAGCAAGGATACATTTTATATAAATTTATTCCCATTGTGCCAGCAGGATATTTGACTGTATCAGAATATATTAATCCTTGTTTATCTGAGATGTCATAATCCACTATTATCAAGGATACATTTCAAATTTACTGACCAAGCCGGACATTTGTTGGATTTGAGAAGAGATTGCTTATAAATCTGTATGTACGCTCATAGAGCGTCATTGTAGAACACCATGATCAGTACTTTAAAAAAAAAAAACCCAAAAATCTGTCAAAGAAATTATGTGAATCTGATTCTGAAGAAATATTATTATCAGAATAAAAGTAATCTGACTCAGAATAAGTATAATCTGATTCAGAATAAATATAATCTGATTCTGAATAAATATTATAATCTGATTCTGAGTAAATATTATTATAAGAATAAAAATAAATATTATTGTAAGAATAAAAATAAATATACTTATCAGAATAAAAACAAATATTATTATAAACCGATTCTGAGTAAATATTATAATCTGATTCTGAATAAATACTATAATAATCTGGTTCTGAATAAATATTATAATCTGATTTCTGCATAAATATTATTATAATCTGATTCTGAATAAATATTATTATCAGAATAAAATAAATATTATTATAATCTGATTCTGAGTAAATATTATTATCAGAATAAAATTATTCTTATAATCTGATTCTGAGCAAATATTATTATCAGAATTAATCTGATTCTGAATACAAATTATAATCTGAAGCTGAATAAAGATTATTATAATTTGATTCTGAATAAAAAATGATAATCTGATTTAGAATACATATTAAGATGAGAATAAAAATAAATTTTATTATAATCTGATTCTGAATAAATATTAAAACATGATTCTGAGTAAATATAACCTGATTCTGAATAAACATAATCTGCTTCTGAGTAAAAATTTTCATCAAAATAAAAATAAATATTATTATCAGAGCAAAAATAAATATTATTATAATCTGATTTTGAAAAGGATTATTATCAGAATAAAAATAAATATTATTATAATCTGATTCTGAATAAAAAATATTATCAGAATAATTCTGATTCTGAGTAAATAATATAATCTAATTCAGAATAGATATTTTAATTTGATTCGGAGAAAATATTATAATCTGATTCTAAGTAAAAATTATTATAATCTGATTCTGAGTAAATAATTATTGTCAGAATAAAAATATTATTATCGGAATAAAAATAAATATTCTGATCAGTTTAAAAATAACATGATTATAATCTGATTCTGAGTAAATATTATAATCTGATACTGAGTAAATAATTTATCAGAATAAAAATGATAATATAATTCTGAATAAATATTATAATCTGATTCTGAATAAATATTATAATCTGATTCTGAATAAATATTATCATAATCTGATTCTGACTAAATATTACTATCAGAATAAAAATAAATATTATTATCAGAATAAAAATAAATATCATTATCAGAATAAAATAAATATTATTACAATCTGATTCTGAGTAAATATTTTATCAGAATTAAAATAAATATTGTTTTAATCTGATTTTGAGTAAACATTATTATCAGAAAAAAATATTATTATAATCTGATTCTGAATAAATATTATTATCAGAATAACATTACAATTTTATTGCAATTTGATTCTGAATAAATATTATTATCAGAATTGATCTGGTTTAGAGGAAATATTATTATCAGAATCAAAATAAATAATATTATAATCTGATTCTGAGTAAATGTTATTATCACAAAAAAATAAATCTTATTAACATAATAAAAATAAATCTTATTATAAACTGATTCTGAATAAATATTATAATCTGAATCTGAATAAATATTATTATAAGAGTGAAATAAGTATTGTTATAATCTGATTCTGAGTAAATATTATAATCAGAATAAAAATAAATATTATTATAATCTGATTCTGAGTAAATATTATTATCAGAATAAAATTAACATTATTATAATCAGATTCTGAATAATATTATTATAATCTAGTTCTGAATAAGTATTATAATTTGATTCTGAATAAATATTATTATAATCTGGTTCTGAATAAATGTTATAATCTGATTCTCAACAAATATTATATACTGATTCTGAATAAATATTATAATCTGATTCTGAGTGAATATTATTATCAGAATGAAAGTAAATATTATTATCAGAATGAAAATAAATATTATTATAATCTGATTTTGAAAAGGATAATTATCAGAAAAAAAATCAATATTATAATCTGATTCTCAATAAATAGTATTATCAGAGTAAAAATAAATCCTATTATAATCTGATTCTGATTAAACACTATTATCATAATTAATCTGTTTCTGAAAAAAAAAATATAATCTGAAGCTGAATAAATGTTATTATAATCTGATTCTGAATAAATATCATAATCTGATTTTGAATCTATATTATGATGAGAATAGAAATAAATATTATTATAATCTGATTCTGAATAAATATCATAATCTGATTTTGAATCTATATTATGATGAGAACAGAAATAAATATTATTCAAAAATGATTCTGAATAAATAAAATCTAATTCTGAGTAAATGTTATTATCAGAATAAAAATAAATATTATTATCATAATAAAAATAATATTATTATCATCTGATTATCATAATAAAAATATTATTATCATAATAAACATGATATTATTATCATTTGGTTTTGAAAAGGATTATTTTAAGAATAGAAATAAATATTATTATAATCTAATTCTGAATAACAAATATAAACAGAATAATTCTGATCCTGAAGAAATATTTTAATCTGATTCAGAATAAATATTATAATTTTATTCTCAGAAAACATTATAATCTGATTCTGAATAAAACGTATTATTATCTGATTCTCACTAAATATTATTATCAGAATAAAAATATTATCAGAATAAAAATATCATTATCAGAATAAAAAGATATATTCTGATCAGAATAAAAATAAATAGCATTATAATCTGATTCTGAGTAAATATTGGTATCTGATTCTGAAAAAGTATTATTATAAACTCATTCTGAGTAAATGTTTTATCAGAATAAAAATCAATATTATTATAATCTGATTCTACGTAACTATTATAAGCTGATTTTGAATACATATTATGATCAGAATATAAATAGGTATTATTATTATAATCTGATTTTGAGGAAGTATAATCTGATTCTGAGTAAATGTTATCATCAGAATCAAAATAAATATTATTGTATTATGTTTCAGAATAAATATTATAATCTGATTCTGAGTAAATATAATCTGATTCTGAGCAAATGTTATTATCAGAATCCAAATGAATATTATTGTATTATGTTTCAGAATAAATATTATAATCTGATTCTAAGTAAATATCTTCATCTGATACTGAATAAATATTATTATAATCTGATTCTGAATATCTATTATTATCATAATAAAAATTAATATTATTATCATAATAAAAATAAATATTATATCAGAATAAAATAAATATTATTATAATCTGATTCTGAATAAATATTTTATGAGGATAAACATAAATATTATTATAATCTGATTCTGAATAAATATTATTATAATCAGATTCTGAATAAATATTATTATCAGAATTGATCTGCTTCAGAGTAAACATTATTATCAGAATAAAAATTATAATCTGATTCTGAACAAATATTATTATAATCTGATTCTGAATAAATATTATTATAATCTGAATCTGAATAATATTATTATAATCCAATTCTACTAAATATTATAATCTGATTCTGAGTAAATATTATAATCTGAATAAATATTATAATTTGATTCTGAATAAATATTATAATCTGATTCTGAGTAAATATTATAATCTGAATAAATATTATAATTTGATTCTGAATAAATATTATAATCTGATTCTGAGTAAATATTATAAGTTGATTCTGAATAAATAGTATAATTTGATTCTGACTAAATAAAATGAATATTCAGAATAAATATTATCATCTGTATAAAAATAAATAAATATTTTTTTACTGTAGTCAGGAATGAATTATTCCTCTTGACAGAGTCATTGGTTTGTACTTTCACTTTACAATCATCACTGACATTATCGATCGTTTCCCCATCAGACGTTATCTCTCTTAACAGTTTTATACGAGCATTCACAATCTTTTTTACTTCGTATTCGTGAGGCAATTCTGATCTAATTTTTTCAATTGCGTGTGCGAGTGGAACAAATAGTTTAACTTGCGTATCTGTAACTTTTGCCAAGGATTGCATTATTAATCGTTGCAATAATTTAATGAACCTATAATCAGCGGGAAATGTATATCTATTTTTGAATCTTCGTTGTTGTAATGATTCAAAATCACAAACAACGTTTTCAGGATTAAGTTGATCAGATATTTTTTATACCGTCATGTTGTAATTTTTTAATCGCAGAAATAATAACATTAATATTTTCAGAATTCATTGTATAATAAATATTTATTTTAAAAAATATTTCACACAGGACATATTTACGGCACACCCCATGTGAACTTCTAGATTGCCAAACGACATTCTAGCAGGTCGAGAAGGTGGTCCGTACTTAGATTTACACAACCGCCATGTGAACCCCTAGATTACCAAACGATATTCTAGCAGGTTCAGAGGGTGATTCGAAATATTTACATTTGTACAGACACAACCTCCTTGTGAATCCCCCAGATTACCAAACAATATTTTAGCAGGTTCAGAGGGTGATTCGAAATATTTACATTTGTACAGACACAACCTCCATGTGAACCCCCTTGATTACCAAACGATATCCTAGCAGGTTCAGAGGGTGAAGAAATACTTACAATCCTAAATCTATGCACGATACAATATACAATCTTAATTATGGTATCGTATTTGCAGCATCATATCATATCAAGCTATTTACAGCATTATAAGGATGGCACATACACATAAACTTAACTATAGTAGTGTATTTCTATTATATACAATCTTAATTCTACGGACAGCAAATGCACAAATGGGGCCTTCTCTACGTTTAACAGATTTCTGCACACCCTCCCCCATAATCATCCCGGGGGGTGGGTGCAAAAGTGCATCCACCACGTGGTCACATGGTTGGAGGGTGCATTTACTTTTCTGTTGAAGTTAGAGCAATGTGTCGAACCCCAACAATGATAGTGGTTGCATTCCTTATAAGCTGAACCATATTTGGAAATCCAAAAATATCTTGCACAATGGGCATGGCTAATTCGCTGTTTATATTTTTCTTTTTTCTTAATTATTATCCCTGAAAAATCTGAAGGAAGCATGAAACCTGACAAAATCATACAATTCAAGATAATATTTCTTAAAAAACCTTCATAAAACATATTGTTTATTAGTAAATAAAAATAATTATTTATAAACATGATTTTCTATAAAATACAAGGAAGGCAATTGCTTAAATATTCTACCAGAGATAACTTTGCTTGACAGTGTTATCTCCCTTTATGTATGTAATACCGGATTGTGATTTTTTGTTCGATTTTTTTTTGAAAATGCCGATTTTCTTATATTATCCGCGACATATTGTACCGAACGCGCGTGAATATCAAAATATTTTCAGCTGCATTCATTGATTGAAATATTATTTCTTCGTCAGCTCTCTATTTATGGATTTAATAGGCCTTCTTGCAACCATTTTCTGCATACCAGTATTTCCACATGCAGAATTCTGACTCTGTGTAAGAGCTCGCAAATTTGGATCTGAATTAATATGATCAGTCACAAGTTCATCTTTGATTAATCCATAATAACATTCGTTGATTAATATATGACAGATATGTTTCTCCCAATAGTAAATCTAAGCTAACCAGTAGTATTGACAGAATCGAATCGACTTTTTTAATCGACCGTGCCTGATTACATCATCTCGTGGTGTTTCATAATTCTTGATGATGGGATGCTTCACAAATTCATCATGTTCCATTTATATAATAACATTATTTGTCTAATTATTTGAATATCTGGCGAGTTAGTCTTCACCGTTTATGGGAGAATCATTACTGACACCATGGTGTTATTTTTTTTTATCCTAATATCGTTTCAGCTCTCTGTAATTCTTACCACCGCATTGCACAATCAACTGAGTTTAACCTCTGACCCCAACACCACACCGTAAACACGATTTTGGTCCTAGAATTCCTCATTGAACGCTTTGCATGTGGTATGCACAGAATTAATGTACTCAGGCTTTGTTCCATGGAGCTGAATAACTGATCATTAACCATTTGCTTTTATTGTTTGTTTGAATCATTGTGTCCGCTACAAAATGTAGTTCTCAGCCGTAGTGGCTATTTACAATCACCTCTGCATATTGATAAGTTGATTGTTTTCTTTTCTTGGTTTCCGTTTTTCTCCACATTGATTAAATCAATATAATACACACTTATGATTTAAACATGAAAGATGGTTGTAATGATAAAAGTAGAGCAGTAGCAACACTTGGAT
>JAECUM010005668.1:0-64938 GCA_016617855.1 Megalonaias nervosa
TGCTGGATTTGGAGTCCGATAGGATTTTGTTACTATCGTCATTGCTTGCTAAGTTTTCATTAGAGTAGAGTGTGGCATTTGGGTTACCAGGGGAATTGCTCATAAAGTTGTTGAGTTTATTTGCCAAAGTGAGCAAGTTATTTGTTTTCCTGATGTTATGTCTCATGGAATCATCTTGACTTGTAACCTAGTTACTCTTGACATTATGGGAAAAAGGCGCCAAAATCTGAATGAATGTAAAATAGGTAAGGAAGCTTGAATTCTCTAATTTTTAACTACTACTTTTATGAAAGCTGAAATTCGATATGCACCAATGATTCTAAATCATAGCGTGATCAAAAAGATCAAAAGATAAATTACTTGATGTTGAGTGCCTTAGTAATTGGATTGGGAGTGGGATAGTGGTTATTAATGGACAAAAGTGAGAGAGAAAGAGAAAAGGTGAATGTTCAAACAGCACAAATAAGTACCCGAAGGTTTAATGCCAAATTAATTAATTTTACCTTTTGATTTCCCTCCCTAAAAGAAATTTGACTTGATGGAGTGTTAGCGTATGTTGGACTACAGCTGGGCAGGCTGCTAGTCCTCCTCTGCAGGTCACACCGCCCGGCGGGCAGCTAGGCGGGCTGCTAGTCCTCGTCTGCAGGTCGAAACTGCTTGGCGGGCTGCAATCTGCTAGGCTGGCTGCGATTTCAGATGTTGATTCGGTGATTCAGTTGTTAAAGGTTGATATGCCCAGACAACTCTAGCTACAACTTTTATGCTTTGTGGATCCGTACACTTCTTACGAGTGACAAGACCCAATAAACGTCTGCTCTGCTCAGTGTCAATCGAATGCAACACTACTTCATCTGAGATGAGACCCCAAGCGTCCTTCAGATACTCGTCCAATTTTTCTTCTTGACTCATCATCAGACATTTATCGTGTTGAATTTGACTGGGATGATCGTTTTGACATCCACAGCAATCTTTCTTGGACAATTCAGTAATTTTATCTGTTTAGCGAAACAGGAGACTACATGTTGTTCTTGGTTTGGCCATCTGGACATGACCACCACGTCCTCTTTGTCTTTGTCTTTGGCTTCTGTTTCCACGTTATGAAGCAAGATATTATTGCCTGCTCTCAAGAAAGCTTCTTTAGGGTTTTGTTTGTCGATGATGACATTTTGGAGAAATTCTTTGCATCTTTCAAGGCGTGCAATCCTCGTGTCACCATCGGTTTCAAAACAGGAGCCACCGAACGAAACGCCGATTTCAGTATATTTCCTTAAACATGTCCTCGCTGTGGAGTGACTCCTCGGTGCACAGGATACATGACTTACAAGTCGTTAGAGAATCGTTTTCACCATAACTTTCCCTTTGGTGAATGAAATATTTTGTCCCAGATCTTCTTTTATAGTAATGTTGACACTGTCGAAATACGACTTACTGATGGGCAAATAATGAGGATGTACAAATTTGCGGTGAACGTGATATGTGTTTCCACCTTCCTCCTCAGCGAATGTGGCAGAATTCACTTTGAAATGAATGACACGCAGTAACGGTACGGAGGTGTGTTCTATCACGTTGTACTCCACCACATCGGAGTACACAAAGATAAAATTTAATATTTGGTTCAGTTCTACCGGGGATCGAGAATGCGACACAAAAGACATGTTATCGTAAATGGGTGGTACGGTCCACCTTCAGCATCTTGACGTCCCCACCAAAAATGTCAAACATTTCAGGACAACATTTATTAGACAGCACTTTGCTCTCCTTATATTTCATCAGTTGGCGACGAGCCACGTTTTGGTACTCGATGGTGACAGGTTTCTTCTCCAAGTCTTTGTCAAACACGGCATGGAATCTGGCAGAAATCGTGTTCACCAGACGTTGACCACTAAAATAGTAGCCTGCAGGAATTGTCAAGTGATAGGTGGCATGTTTAATTTGGGGGTTCTTTGCCTTTATATGATACTTTACATGTGTATTCAAGTAGTTTTGCACTTGGTAGTCACTTCCACAGCAAAAGTGTTTTGATTTTCGGTAATGTTTTTGATTTATGTTGGGTGAATCATTTCCACCAAAACCACTTCCCAATGGGCTTCGTGATCCAATTTGATGGCCTGGGGTAATTTGGCTGTGAAACAGCATAAAGTATTGTGGGGAAAAAACCTCCATGGAACTGTCACTGGGTAACGTTAAGTAAAATTGGTTGTTCATAATTCCATAGTTGTGCTGTCCGAGAGGTCTCTGGAAGTCAGATAAGTCTCCAAAAGAGGATTGCTGTTTGGGTAGTGATTGCTGGGAGAGTGACTGACGTTGAACGCAAGACTCCCCTTGCTACCGTTAGGGGAATATTTCAGGGACGGATTGGGAAGAAGGTAACCGATGAAACTGCTCAATAAAATGGTCCACAACTGTTTGTCTCCTTCTTGCAAAAACAAATTGGCAATGTCAGCACCGAAGACACAATACACCATAAAGATTTGGTAGAAAAAACGTTCTCCACACCACACCCACAAGGGTTGCTTTTGTAGATCTTGCACAGAAGAACTGTGTGAAGGAGTGGTCACGGTTGTAGTGGTTGAGTCTGTGTTGAAGGGCATGATCGTCACGTCTTTTTTATAGTCGATGACTTGCGAAGCGTCGATCCAAGAATCAAAACTGGGAGGATATCCTTTCCAACGTACTTTGACTTCTCTGACACGTCGTTTTACCACTTTAGGGGTTGTTTGATTGAGAAAGCTTTCGATGTCTTCTTTTTGGTCACTCGTTGTAACTCGGGCAAGTAAAACGTTCCTTTTATCACTTCCTCGTTCACGTCGTCCAATTTATAGACGACAGGATGACGGCCAAGCATCGTCCAGTTGGGTAAGTAACCTTTGTCGAAAGTGCGTTTGGTTTTTGCCAATACGCACCCAATCTCCCGTCCTCAACCCTCCACCTTTCTAGGGGACAGTCACAGTCTGGGACGTACCAAACAGGAGCTCAAAGACGGTCACTTCGTTGTCGGGAGTCACCTCTTAGAGGGCACATCCGATGCTCTGATCGTAAGATTGGATGTACGCTTGGACCAGGTGCGGCAAGACGTCGATGTACTTGAGAGTGTGTTGATGCGTAAAATATTTCCACATGCATTCTTTCAAGGTGCGTTGAAAACGTTCCACGATCCTGGCTTTGGTTTCGGGATTTTCGGTGGTGAAAAAATGAATGTCTCGTTTCTTTAATTCTTTTTTGAAAGCTTGGTTCAGAAATTCGGTGCCTTTCTCTATTTGCCATCGAAGAGGGTGACGACCACTTTGTTTCAACAACAGTTTGAGGGATCGTACTAATTCACTGCTCGATTTGGAAGTCAAAGGCACGACCCAGGCAAATTTGGAAAAGACGTCGATGACACAAAACAAATATTTGTAGCCACGATTGTAGGTGGCCAAATGAGAGACATCAGCTAAATCGGCTTGCCATTGATGGCCGATGCCCTCCACTCGGATGCGACTTCTATAAAGTTTTTGTCGAATGGGTTTCTGTAAGGTGTACGTGGCTTGTTCTTGTAACCATAGTTGCACTTGAGGTAAACGGACAGTTTTCAGTTTGGATTTGGCAGCAAGATACAATTTCTGAATTCCTCCGTAACCTGCAGGATGGGCTGGATCGTAGTAAATGCTGGATAACACATTCTCCATCAAGAACTGTTTTTTAATAGGCCACCACTCTTCACTGATGCTACTCTGGATGGAGCGAGGTGGTGGTTTGGAAACGGCTTTACGTGTCCGATGTGCCACGGGAGTAGAAGTCGAGGGTAGTGGTGGAGGTTATGGTGGTGGTAATGGGATGGCGTTTCTCGTCTTTTTCACTTCTTGTTTCCCTTCTTTCTTTTTGACTTCTGTCGAAGGAGGAGTGGACATCATCTTTTTAACCCAAGGGTAAGTTCTTCTCGTTTGGGGTGTGGGGGATGGGGTCAACAAGGACGCTGCAATCTTACTAGGTATGGGAGCCGCTGACGGTGTTTGAAAGACTTCTCGCGCCTCTTCTTCCTCACGCATCCGTCGGGGTGCGTCAGTATTGAGCGCTGGGGATGGTGGTGGCGGTGGTGATGGACGTTTTATCAGGGCTTTAAGATCTTTCAGAGTTGGCAGAGCTGTTTCGTCTAAAGCTTTCTGGTGAAAGAGATGAAGTGGCTGCAACATTTGACCGTACCGTTGCGATTTTTCCGTTTCTGACAAATCGCTGCGATCCATCAACGATTGCAATTCGAGTTGCAACTGGGACATCTCGGTCAAATGAGGATTGGGAGGTAAATGTGGTGTCTGTTGTTCTTGCCAACGATGAAATTCCATCCATCGTTTGCAATTCACTAAAGCCAGTTTTCTTCCTTCCGTCAGATTTCAATAGTCACGTCTGAGATCTTTTGACTCCAGAGTCCTCCTTTTATTTTCTTGATCCTTTTTATCTTTCAGCCATTTGTGCAGCAGTAGCTCCTACGAGTCCTGTAATCATTGTTACTAATGTGGCTTTTAGCAAGGGTGCTAACAACAGGTGCACAAATCCTCCGCACTGTAGCAACATCTTTTTCTTTTGACGGATGGGTATTTTCTTTTGGACCATTTGGCGAAGAACGTGTCGATGTTTGGCCAAGCATTCTTCTTGATGTAGAGACAAAGGTATCGTACCTTTGAAGACATTCAGACAATATTCGCACACTGTATCAATGACGTCTTTGAAGGCAGTTTGAATCATTTGTTTTCGCATGAGTGGAGGGGCTTTGGACAGGACGGACAACACGTCCCAATGTTTGGCTAAACATGGAGGGAGTCCTTTCCTTTTCTTTCCTTCGGGGATAAAAGAGGGATGGCTTCGGGTGGGGTGACATCTTTGTTTGTTTGTTTCATGGCTTTAGCTTTCTCGTGAATCATATGGAAGTAGCTTGAAGGTTCTGTCAAATACTCTGTCTTGTGTCGTTGTGCCATTTTTCCCCTCAAGCAATTCAACATCACCTTCCTTCCTTTTTCTCCATGTGGTCTAAAGTGATGCCCTGCTAGTCAAAATATTTCTCTTTGAATTTCTTTGGTCTGCGGGAGTCTGGCACAAGGAAGGATAGCCACTGAATTCTTGTTTCAGTTTCAAAAAGGCATCCACGTAGTCTGCGAAAATGCATTTCTGAGTTTGGTTGCCCTTGTGGTATTTTTCTGTCTTGGGAAAGTGGTAAATTTCGTACACTTCTAACAGTTGGTATCCCAGGTCCAGAGCTTTAAACAATTCCACGATGACCCACGTTCTTCCTGGGTGTGCTGACAAGGTTGCTCTTGGTTCACGTTTCGGCACAAGTGTGGCACAAAGGAAACATCAGTTTTCCTTGGCAACGGTGAGGTAAAACGGGATGGTAAAAGTCCGTGGGAGGCAAGACTTTGCATTTAATCAATTATTCTTATTGCAGAATGTTGTCCAGGTCAATTTGTTCCGTCAGCAATTGGGTGTGCCGTGCTGGAAAGTGACGTTATTTGCACACGTAAGGATACAGCGAACACACGTCCAAGTATTTGATTTCTTCTCCTTTCTCCTCGTCGGCTTGGTACAGCAAACAGGTGGCATTCGTCCGTCCTCCGTAAAACTGTCCCGCGGGTTCATAGGGTCCACCAACTTGTAACTTTCCACGATGCGTTTAAACTCTGGATCGGTTTTCAAACCGTGATCGTACTCGTATTCCCATATTTCCACCACTTGGTATCCTTGCTGTTCTAACTTCAAACGACGCAGGCAAGTGGCCTGGTACACGCCTTCCATGGTACGTTGTAAAAACTGATTTTTAGTGTCACGTTGAGGGTAGCAGATGGGGCATCCATTCGTATACGATCTTGAGGCTTTCTAAGTCCCAGCCATCCACCGAATACGTTCCAATGATCTTTTCGCCTCCTTCGTTTCTGGCATGTTGGATTCATTTGTCTTCCTTGTCGCACAAGTAATGTAGCTAGCGTAGGGCTTTGACCGAGTTCTGACGTTTGACAAAGTTTGTCGTTTGAGGGTTTCTGACAGCCAGGGTGTTTTCGGGCATGAATCGTTTGCGGTACACTAAGGAACACGCTTGGGCAATGGTGTAGACTTGTTTGAAAGGATCGATCCCTCCCTGCTCCAGGAACAATTCTCGAAATTTTCCACAGCAAAGTCGTAAAATGTCCACGTCGGATTGACAATACTTTAATATTTCTCCCTGAAAGTGGAAGGGGTCCGAGGCGTGAGTGTGGTACCAAGCGTAGAAGCTTAACGTTGTTTCGATGCGCATGTTGTCGGGGTCGTAGTAGTAAGCATCAGGCAAATAGGGTGGAACGGCGTGTTGACTGTCTTCGATATTGAAAAAGTGAGGAAAATAGCCTTTGGCCATTTCTGTCATTCCAAACGTTTTAGGCATTCACATCAAAGGCATGGCAAAGTAACTCATCTAATTTGTAAATCATATGTGTCCCACTTGCATGGAAATGATTTTGGCTCCGTTCAAAGTCACTTTAGGACGTTCGGTGCTTTGTTCCGTATAGTATCTCATTAATTGTGAGCCATCACCGTGGCATTGCGATAGCCATAGTCACATTTCTCAAAATAATATTTGTATCCCTGGAATCGTATGATACTGGTGGTGGCATCGAAATATTCATCGTGAAGTTAGACGTGAATGTATTTTCCGTCTTTGAAATTTTTGCCTCGAAACAACAGAGGTCCACGCACTTTTTGAGAGTGTACTTTCAAGGTGTAGCCTGGAGCTAAAATGTCTTGCAATTTTTGCATTTCAGGAATGCCAAAGGGTGTGTCTTTGGATATCCCCACTTGCTGTAACAGGAGTTCTGCTTCTCTTCGTTGTTTGGCTCGGTCAGATCGTTCAATGGATTTCCAGGCTCTTTTCCATTCTGTGGTGTCGTTCTTGTCGGCGTACGTTCGTCCTACGACGATGGCCCTGGCTAAACATATTTTGTCTTGGGGGTTGTTAATTCGGACGAGGCTCGGTTTGGTGCTGCGATGGTCATCCACCAATAGCACCTTTTTGCGTCCGGTTCCTTGGGGAAGAGAAACGTGGGCCACGTACGATGTCGCTTTTCCATAGGTGATGTGAAACGTGCCGTTGGATTGCTGTACGTGTTGAATCTTGTCGATGACTTTGGATGGTGTCAATTCTGCTGGTCTGCTAAACTCGATCCAAACGGGGGACTTCAAACTGTCGTGATAAATAGAAAGTGTCAAGCGATCATCTTCTTTGGCTTGACATTGCCGTTTCAGTGTGGTTAACAAAGAATCCCACAGATCGGTGATGAACTCTTCTGTATTGTTCAGCGGTGCGTTGGACTTGAAATCTTTAAACTTCACCGTGTACGTGTAGGCCGTGGTTCTAAATTTTCTATAGGTGCGTTTATCGGTCTCTCGAATGTATTAGTACTTTTCAGGGTTTAGTGGTGGTAGACTTTGGTTTGGAGTAGACTCTCTCGGTCTGGATTCTGGCTCACTCATGTCATATTCGAAATCGCAGGCATGAATTTTAGCCAAGACTTCAGCTACTGTGGGAGGCGACAGGTCACGTTTCTGCCTCTTACTTTCTTCTCCTTTCTCCACGAAATAATGCAATCGTTTCATCTTAAGCGCAAAAAGTCAAATGACAATATTTTAAACGCCATGGTCCCCTATATATCCATGTAAGACCAGTGTCTTCCCTATATATAGGGCCAGTGTCTTCCCTCCAAGTATTCATTTCACTCTCAATCCGACCAGAAAGATGGAAGAGCCAACACAGATCAAACATCTGATCAAAGCTTTGCGAAGTGTCATACGAAGGTTTTCTTCAGAGAAGCCGACGGACTACTCCTTCTCCTTTCGAGATAGAAGTCAAGATACTTGCTATATCTGTAAGAAGAAAGGGCATTGGTCTTCAGAGTGTCCAGACCGTCAAAGAAACAAGAGAGGTGTCAAAAGAGACAAAAGTCAAGATACCTGTTATCATTGTCAAGAGAAAGGACATTGGTCTTCAGACTGTCCTAAGAAACAACAGGAGCAGGAGGCAGAGAGGAATTCCGAACAGAAAGAAGAAGAGGTAGCTTCCGCACGTCGAGAAAGAGAAGAAATGAAGACGAGAAGCAAGTGAGGAAGAAGAGGAAGAAGAGGAGGAAAAATGCGTGACAGTAAAGAAATTCAAAAAAAAAAAATAAAAATAAAAAAAAAATGAGAGAGTGAACAAATACAAAGAAGAAGAAAAATGAACTTTTTAACGTGTTGTGTTGTGAATTGGATTGTACATTTGTACCAGAAAATAACAGGAGGAAAAACGTAAGAGTCTCTTGGTTACAATTGTTTAGAATAAGGACCTACACTCGTGCACTCACACACGTACATCATGGGAAAAAAAGGGATTTTGAATTTTAATTGATTTTCGCAAATGAATGCTCTATCTTTTCGAGAGAATTGGGTGACCCTGAAAAGACCGTTGGGTGTTTGGTTTTTGGTTTTTAAAAAAGTAAACTCAGGAACGGGAAGTAATGAGCTTTAACTGCCTTATCCCTTTGCCACGGCCAAGGCATACTTCTGGACCTGGTCATGTCGATGATTTGGTAGAGATCACTAGGGTGAGTATCTCAGACGTAGTAGGTGTGTGAATAGGGTTGGGTTGTTTGATTCGGGAAGGTCTTTTTCTCTTGGATCGTAATAAAGAAGTCTGATACATTTGTTTCAGACTCCTTAACTCTGCCAAAATGTCTAAGAGTACCGTCACCGTTTGACTTTGACCGTCCTCCTTCTCTCCTAGACCTTGTTTCTTCTGTGCTTCTTCTTCTTCTTCCTGTCGTTTCCTTCTTGCCTCTTCTTCTTCTCCCTGTTGCTGTTGAAGGAGAAAAGCTTGCTCTGCTTCTTTCTGCTGTTGCAAAATTTCTCAAATTCTTCTTTCTAAATCTGTTCAGTTATCAAGATGACTGAGACAGCTCTTTGGAAAAGAAGAATCTATGTGGAGAGACAAGGCTGTGTGAAGAGAGTCTTAATCTACGGTCCAGAGGTCAGACGAAGTTTGAGGAAGAGAAGAAGACCCGTGCGATACCCTCTATGTTAACGGAATAGAGTTAACAAAACCCCAAAGTCCCTTTAAGGGCCACTCCATTGCCTCGAAAAGATTTACTCAACATTTGCCCTATTTCTTTGTTTGACTATGTCTCTGTCTCTCTCTCTAAGCATGTTTCTATGTCTGTGTTTCTATATATGTCTCTATATGTTCAATTCCCATTGTCGCTAGGGTGGCCAATTAAATTCCTATGTTAAATTCCCATTGTCGCTAGAGTGGCCCGGGGGGGGGGGTGTATGGACATTCCCATTAGACAGGCCCAATAATCCCCATGTTAAAGTCCCATTGTCGCTAGAGTGGCAGATTAAATTCCCATGTTAAATTCCCCATGTCGCTAGAATGGATATACCCCTTTTTAACATTAAAGTCCAATTGTCGCTAGGGTGTCCCACCATACTACTGTCGCTTATTTCTTTAATACATCTATCTTTGGTCATATTTATCTATTATATAATTCCAAATACGATTACGCATTTTGCTCGAGTTGCCATGCTAGACAGTCTGACTTCAGTTATCGAAAACAACAATCGAACACAAACAAATATCACAAAACCATCAAATATCTGACCCCTACCACCAGAAAATATTGCTCACACACAACTGGTGTAAGAACCCTCACCTTGCTAAGATTTCCTAAAGACAGACCGATTACTAGAGAAGAACACTAATAGCTGAAGTGTTGATGGATTTGCAAGAGTTTCAGCCAACATATTTTGCCGCGAAAACGAACGAACGACCACAGAGGTAGCACTATTTACTGTCAATAGAAAGATGGAACAAGATAAAGAATCGACATTAAAGACTACCCAATTTGTTAGAGTTTAGTTGACACTGAAATTCAACACCCGAATTTAGTAAATACACTGCTGAAAAGTAAAATATTACACTGGTTTGCCAAGCCACTTGACCTTGATGACCCTGTTTTGAATTTGTAGCTCCTTACATTCCGACCAATAGGGGCTTAGATATTGGCAAATAATGACGCTGGTGAGACTTAAGCTCTACTTCCCCTAACAGGACATTGCAAGTTGATTTCAGATATCGACCTCATCTGTGTCACGAATATTGTTAAAGTTGCTATTAAAGAGGGAAAGAGCTTCACCTTACCATGGAATCAAGAAAAGACGTTGGTGGAAAAGTGGACGTCATGATTGACTGTTTTGAAATATTTATAAAGAGGCCTAAAAGCCTAATGGAACAAACTTAATCTTGGTCATCATGCAAGCACAACAATGCCATAAATTTCTTATTGATATTGCACCTCAAGGATCAATTTCTTTCCTGTCAAAATCATTCGGAGGCAGGGCAAGTGACAAATACATAGCCGAAATCTGTTGATTTGTATAACAGTTATTGCCTGCAGATATTGCGTTAGCAGACGGGCGATTTGATATTTCAGACAGTATTGGAATGTACTGTGCCAAAGTTATTATCGCTAGTTTTAGAAGGCGGAAATTGCAATTGTCTCCTATTGACGTAGAAAATAGCAGGAAAATTTCACAATTGCGTGTTCTTCAAGACAGTGTTATTGGTCTGGTACGAAAAAGTATACTAGGTTTCAAGAAAAGCTCAAGGAAAGCTCCCATCTGATTTCCTCATTAATGAGAAGGGAGAAAGTGAAACGGCAGAAAAAGTTTTAATTCGGCATGTTGCATTGCGATTGTTTGCGAGTCTGTTGTTCCTTTTGACTAGTACGGAATTGTGAAATAATCGTATATTTATTACCGGTATATGTCGATTTATTAGTCTTTATTATTGTATGCCTCAGATAATATTGTATGTGAAATATTCTTACAGAATCATATGTCGCCATTAAGAATGTGTGCCTAATGTATCGGTATCTTGTGTTCTTCCTTAATTCTAAACTTAATCTTGTTACGTTTTGTTTTAGCTCGTATACCAGAAGAGCTTAAGGTATGGTCTGTCGTCCACCCGGTCATCCGTTAGCACAGGTTTGTTATAGCTACTCTTAAACAGCTCAGAGGATTGCCATACAACTTTATGAACATATTCATCCCATAGCCTTGTTGGTCCTAAATGAAAACGGTGCTGCTTAGAGATCCAATATGCCAGTCACAGTGGCCATATTGAAAATTTTGATGTCATCATTCCTGCATGGCTGGTCATGCCATATAACTGCAACTTTTTTTCTGATATAATCTCATGACAAGCCACGTTCTGGACTTATCGAGTGCTTTGTACTCATCAATTGTTTCACATATTCCATTATTTCCTTGCTTTGTCTATTATTTCTCATTTATTACTCAAAAAGGAGGCTACCAGTAAATGGTTGTAGTTTTCACAAATAGGAATCTCTGAACTTTTCCATACGATAAATCAAACATGTTTCCTCTGTACATTATCAACCTCTTCGACAACATAAATCATTTTTGCGAAAATCAATGAAACATTGAAAAATATATAAATAAGTGCCCACAAAACCATTTATAAGCTGACTTTAAATTATCCCTATCATCGGCTGGGAGTGACCTCATTTTGGAAAATGAGATAAATTAAAAATTGACTATGTTTGTTTGTACTCGTGCACTCTTGTATGTAATAATTAATGTAAGACGACTGTCTTCGTGAGATGCCGTCTATATGACGATCAAGCAATGTATATGAGCTTCAGGTTTCTATTATACCTCTTTAGGTTTGCATGTAATTAAGTTAGTTGAAAAAAAATAATTATGACAAGTTTATTTCCTATGTATTTACTTTTTTTAACAGGAGACACACACACACGGGAGAATCGCTTATGACTGAGAAACTCGCAGTTTATTAATGTTTTACCTGGTTCATACCATTTCAGTTTATTGTGTAGCGGACAGAAGGAATGATTTTCTCACTATAATTAGGTACACTCTAGACCAGATACCTTGAAGCTGATGGTGACTTCTCTCTCGGAATATTAGTTCAATTATATCAGAATATAGGTTCAATTTTGCAGACCAGAGGTACGGCGCCTAATATGATAACGAAGCAACCACTTTGGTGGGATAAAGAATGCGATAAGGCGAAATATAATAAAAACTACTGGTTAAGACGCTTTAGATTCTCAAATACTGAAGCTGACTGTAAGTTGTATAGAGAGTATAAAAAAACTTTTAAATCAATAATCGCACTCAATAAAAAATACACTAGAGAATTCCAGATGAATAAATGAGCTCAAGCGAGGATAAAACCCTGGACAATTTTGGCATATTTTGAAACGGGAAATGCACTATTCTCCGCAAGAAGTAAAATATATCTCCCCAAAAAACGTGTATGAATACTTTAAATCTTTATTGAAGAAGCCTGTGTGCGAGTTAGATGACTCTGACAATATTGTTTGAAGAACTACCTCACTTTCAGGTTGACGACTTAAATACTCCGAGCACAGACAGACTTTAGGAAAAAACACTCCGCATGCGACAATATCTTTATTATTCAGTCTTTAGCTCAGAAATATATATCCAAAAGAAAAGGTAGATTTTATTGTCTTTTTGTGCATTTTAAAGAAAAGCTTTTGATAAAGTACAGCATGATATTATTATGGTCGTCAATAATACGTAAGAGTATAAATGGTCAAATAGTAAACATTTTAATAGATATGTATAGAAATCTAAAAACTGTCAGAACACCCAAAGGTTTAACTACTTATTTTGAATGTACATTAGGTACAAGGCAAGGTTGTGTTTTAAGCCCTAACATGCTTTCCCTTTTTATTAATAGCTTGATTACACAGCTGAAGCTTTAATGCAACAGTGGTGTATTTATCTCAGAAGATATTGATGATATTTTTGCAATACTTTACGCTGATTATGTTGCCAATTGCGCCGATACAGTAAAGCTACTTCAGAACCAAATAAATGTTATCGAACGTTTCTGTGATAAAACTGGTATGTTGGTCAATCTCAATAAAAGTAAAATCATTGTTTTCAGAAATGGGAGATGTCGATAATATTACCCACACCAATGTTATTTGATGTTGAAAAGATTAAATGAAACTAACTGTGTCACCTGAGCAACAGAAGTTAAAGACATGTTCTTTCGTTTCCGTTTTGGGTATGTTTGGCTAAATCAGTATGTTGGAGACGAAAAACAATTTTTCGCACTATTTTTTGCAAAGAATTAAGGATTCAACACTACAAAACTGGCAAAGTGATATTAACCACTCACATAAATTGTGGGTATTATAGCATGTATACTACCGAATTAGGCCCGGAAAATACCTCTTACGTGGATTATCGTATTTTCTTAGAAAATTATTTGCTAAATTTGGATGCCCAGCACATACGCTGAAAATAGAGGACTGAGAGAAATAATAGGTATTGTGAACTACGCCGGAAAAATAATGTTTATTTGGTAGAAGATGAATTCCATTTTGTTTGTGTTTGTCCATCTTACGACCACGTAAGAAAAAAATACTTTAATGAAGTTTGTTATCTCTTTCCTTCTGTAGAATTTTTTGATATCCCTAATGAGTCATAGTAATATATTAATTGTAAGAAATCTTTCTTACTAGATCAATCTGGCTTTTTGTCTTAGACAATCTTTGATAACTCAAACGAATGGTGAATAATATACTTAGAGGTAGTAACATATTTATAAAATAATGCACCGATTATTGGAAATTATGTATCTATAAACATGATGAACACCATATTTAACTTCTTTAAACCATGGCGCACGTTATATTTACTTGTATTGTATTTTGTAATATGGGCCAGTGGCATAAATTACTGAATAAAGTAGATTTATTATTATTATTATTATTATTATTATTATTATTATTATTATTCTAGACTAAATGGCGTACTGCAGAAGACATACTTGTTTTGTTCCAAGTGAACGAGAAATAACGAGTTCGTATTCAAAAGCCGTATCAAATGAACTCTTTCCCGCGACTAAATTACGCTACTCGAAACAAAACACGGCATGTAGTTTTGATATATTACATACACCTTCATTTATACATTCTAAATATATTTGGCCTTGCAGTCTGAATGAAACTGAAAAGAATTTGGATTTATAGAAGTTCAATACGGATGAAACTGTTGATGAGAGGACGTTAGAAAAATTATAACATTTAAATGGTTTTTATCTGGATGTGCGATTTGGAAATTCGGATTGAGCATTGGTATCCAACGCCTGATCAGCTATGTAGGATGAAATGGGTACGTCATAAGTAAGTTCTCTTCACTTGTTGAAAATACAAACTGACGATATTATTGAACGTCCACATCTGCAACAATGGAGTGCCTATTTTTGTTTAAATATATTTTTACACTCCTCTGAAGTTTTGACCTACCTTATATAGTACTATGGAAAGCTAAAACTTTAATTTACCAGTTTGTCATCCTATTACGCTGTCTGAATTTAGATGTTTTAATAGCAAAACTCCATATTAAATTAATCCATGGTTGAAGATTCTTTGAGAAGGAAAGGCTTGTTTGCATTGTGATATGAATACTATCGGAGATGGATACCACTACAACCGAATACATATATTGTAGAAATAGTACATGAAAATAATTTACCATAAATTACGAATTTTAGGAATAATAAATGTTATAAATTTAAGCAAATATCTTGTACTAGGGATAATTATATAATAAGAAACTTTTACTATCATGGCGTGTGGTGATGTTTGTGTGATCTCCCCCACTCCTAAGGGTATTTGGTTATCGCTATCATAGCTATGATCGAGCTCTGTTTTATTACCCGGAATAATTAATAACATAAATATGAATTTAAGGGGTGGGATAATAGAAAACTGAGCAGAGATATTAAATATAATAACACGAGCCCCCGTATGTAAAATACAACAATTTCATTAATTTCATAAACAAAAGTGAAATCGAAAATGACATGTGATTAATTTGCTTTCTCTGAGAAATATAATAGAAAAAGTATGTGAATTTTAAGAAGCCGTTTTGTTACTGATAGAATCATATGATCGAGTGACAGATCAAACTCAGAATGCCTGGCATGATGGCATCACCTAGTGTTTCCAGTCTTTACCAAATTTGTGCTGGTGATCGGTTAGCGTTTCCGTCTGTTTCCTTCTCTCTCTCTCTCTCTCTCTCTCTCTCTCTCTCTCTCTCTCTCTCTCTCTCTCTCTCTCTCTCTCTCTCTCTCTCTCTCTCTCTCTCTCTCTCTCTCTCTCTCTCTCTCTCTCTCTCTCTTTTAGTTTTTTCGGGTCATCAATCCCTTGGTTACAGACTGTGTTTTTTCCCAACTGTACAATACAGGTGTATGTAGAACTATTTTCTTTTCCTTGGAAAACAAAATATAGCATAGAGTACCCAGCCTAAATACATGTCAGTTATGTGTTTTCCTGGGATTAACAAATATTCCCACATTCTTAATTCAGATATCAGAACTCAACAGAACTAGCTATGGTCATTCACATTAGTACACAGACAACCTGTTATCATAAATAGATGTCTTGTTAGCGGCTACTGCATTCTTAACTGAGAACCATGACATTATTAGCCCTCTCTGATACTATTACTGCCCCGCTGTGGACATAAATTTACCAGCTGCTTATTAGTCGACGCACGTTCATAATGCTACACCATCGTTTCAGTTGGAATGAATTTTTACAACTTAATTACACACGAATTAATAGACCTCATTCCTTGTCCTAACTACGTTACTTTGTTAATGAGCTATTCATTACATGCATTTCCTGACATAGAAAAATCAAACCTCAGCATAAACGATACAAATAAATTACGATAGATAATGTAAATACTCACCCAATTTACATCAGGAGAAATGGATGAAATCTTACATCATCAGTTCTTTTACATACAAACAACTAAATCCGAACTCATTCATATAAAGAAATATTATATGACATTCCTACAATACATGAATCATATAGCATATAAGATTATTTCTGAACTCAAGGGAAACTTGAAGTATGAGTTTTAAACTAATAAATTGAACAATAATTATAGACTTAAGTCAATCAATTGCATGCAGTCGAGACTAACCTTGTGCATTATTCGAGATTCCTTTCTTACTATGCAGCTGAATCTCTCTCTCTCTTTCTTTCTGTGTCCTCAACTTCCAAACACTTGTCCTTCAGACGATTTATTTAAGTAGGAAATAAACTTGCTACTTTTCATCAAAGTCAACTTCTTGGCGCCCCACACAAACTGAGACTGATAAAATTACGAGAGGAACTATTCATGCCCCAAATAGAGCAGATTCTATCTCTCGCAGTCACCTATTTATTGCTAGACTAGCCAATACATCAGGCTTAATGGGTATGTGTTACGTTGACCACGAAAGAATGTACTATGAAATTATCTACAGAACTATTCTTGAAAACATTTGCACTGTTTCATCTGCAAATATATTTAAAATTTACAGCTTTTAAACTCTGGAATACAACTGAATGCATCCTGGTCTTAAGCTCCCATCTTATGCAGTTTGAAACTACAACCACGTATATCACATTTATGACGTGAGAGTGAATAAATAGTACAGACACATTTGTTGTGTTTGGTACAGAGAATGCAAGTTCCTTTGCTTTGCTAGGTTAAATTACAAGTGTGAGGACAAGTACTTATTATTGTTCTAATTAGTAATATGTGTACGAGTGGTAAAAAAAGAGAATCTGATAGACCTTGGTGGATGGCCAAAGTGCTAGACAAAAGTGCTGGACCAGGCTGAAATTTATTAAATTTGCATATATTGTCTCGTGCAGGCAGTATATAAATAAATCAATGAATACATGGACAAATTCAAGAATTGTATATGTATACACTACTCTGAATTACCAGACCTGTAAAACTAGGGCAATTAGTAAAGATGCTCTGGGTGGAGACTGCAAAATGAAAAATCTCATCTGCTAATATGATCGTATATGGGAAAATTTTACTACAATGACAGTAAATGCTGCTACTTGGTCTAAGCGTATAGATTTAGATTTCTGATCGAATGACATGTTTTTGTCAGATGTACATTTGTTTCCTTTATAAATTGAGCACATATATTATTTTTTCCCGATTTGTCGTCAAACACGACTGTTGATAGGCTAAATGACTTAAATGAAGTGTAACATCAAATCGTGCGAATAAATCTGAGTTTTCTTCAATTGCACGACATGTGTAACTGCGGTAAACCTTAAATTTCAAGAAGACGGTTTCACAAGTCACAAAAAATGTAAGTGATTCAGTGATAGAAACTTGCTGTGATAACCCTCAAGAGTCACGGGAAGAAAAGCGACGAGAGAGTACATGGACGTTTGTTAAAATATGCGATAAAGATCCAAGGTTAAATACATTATTTGTGTACATCTGTGAAATTATTAATCTGTACACATTGGAAATAATGACACGAACATACAATGTCTTGAATTCAATAGTTTTCAGAGGCATTTTGGGATGTTTTCGGATGTCGAGAAACCATCTAAAATTATCCCCACACCTAGTCAAGCTGAACTATGACAGAAAAATTGTAGATGATGCCATAAAAACAGTAAAAAATGACAATTGGGACATTTAGAGTAGAAAACCGATTGCCATCTAGTAGGCACAAGCACTGAGTGACACTGGTATACAGCTGAGGCACCTGAAACCGTACATTTTGTTTCCAAATAGACCAAAGAACTTAAAACCCATTATAAGCCAAACTTCGAAAAGATTTTCGGAACAGTGTGAGTATAAGGGACGCAACACATGCCAAAATATAATCACAACAAATGATTTCTCCAGCACAGCTATGGGCGAAAAGCTCAGTATTTGCAGCAGCACCATTACGTGCAAAATACACAACGTGATATACTTAGTAGCATGCAGAGTTTGTTCAGTTGAGAATGTGGTGGAGATCGAACAACTAAACAGTACAAATGAATCTATGCAGATCCGATTGGGAAACCAAATAATTTGCTAGAAATCCCGTTACAGAACAATTTTCTTTATCTGGGCACCGTTTCAGTGGCATTATTCTGACTGAACATAAACAGGAACCGCTAAACCAGAAGAGCAAATGAATCTTATTGGATTCGTCTGCTCAGAACTCTCAGACCAGGCAGCTTGAATCAAGAAGAAACCCTTTTACCCTCATCTCATTCACAGATTTGGGTAGTCATACATAAACATATTTGCCGTAATCAAATGTTTCGTTTTTGTGGAGGAATTTAATGAGTCACCTGTAGGTGCCTGAAGAGCACAAAATAGCGTTCTTGTCAAATTAGAATACCTGATTTGCCACAAGGTAAAATGTTCCAAGTATACAGTTTTCACATTTTTCGCATACACGAGTCTCACATTCAGTGATTTTTAGTTTCACCTTTACAAATATTATGCAAATATATTTTTGTTTGCAATTTTTGTGTTTGAACTTGTTATTTATTTGGGTCGTCTTGAATAAGTGATCCGAAGATCTAGACAGCGCTTTGCCAGTTTCCTCGACTTACTGCACCTTGCATTGGCATGTTTATGTTTCCTTTACAATATGTTAATGAAAAAAACGAATACTCTAATATACGGTGCAATAATTAAGAAAGTTTACTATTTACTATACAAGTTGCTGTTTACTATTCAATTTTACCACACACATACATGTATACATACACACGCAGATAAAGATTAAAAGAGAATGCCAGTTACATATCATCTAGTACATATTTTGTTAACTGCAAATATAATTAAAAGGAAAAACTTTAGGAGTATTTTAATGAATTGTATTATACGTTTTGAATTAATCCATATATAGGGGATCTCACTGAGAAATAATAACGTTTCTTGTCAAACACATTTTATGACCGGTGCGGAGGAAGCAAAATAATCGCTGGAAACAAAAAAAAAAAAAAAACGTACATAGTTGAAACGCATGCATTAAAAGAAAAAGAAAAATGTGCGCTAATAGCGTTTTCTCAGTTAGTTGAATGACAATCAATAAGTGAATATTAAGTGGCTTTCTCCGGGGACTAATTGTCGTCTTCATTTAACGCTCTGATTCCATCACTTTCCATCACGAATAGATAAATCGATAAATGCAAGCATCAAAATATTTTAGTGCTGACTTAATCAAAGTGAAAATATTTCAGGAGCAGAGATTTGCTCTAAAATGCACATTGGGTAGTGTTCCTTTCTTTGCTGTATAATATGTAACGAGGAGACGACTTTCCAAGAGAGAGAGAGAGAGAGAGAGAGAGAGAGAGAGAGAGAGAGAGAGAGATTGTTTAAATATTATGGCAATGAAACACGAATGGTGTAAATTAAAAATTTGAACTGGGTTTTCAAAATTGTAATTGCCTTATTGATGGTCAGAAACGCTTATAGAGATTAGATGCTTTGAACTCAATTTATTCACAAGTTTGCAGTTTCCCAGTGTTAAATATTTCACAGCGTTTTTAATTATTTACTATCACAATGTCAACTATTTAGTAGGAATTGAATTTAGCGGTTTCCCAATGCCAAATTATTTCGTGGCTATTAAATTTCGAGAATATGCTTGTTCTTGCACTGGGTCTTTTAAGAGAAAGGATTCAGATATTTCATTTTAGGGATACATTTCCCTCACAATTTCTGCGATAATGTGCACTTAGCAAGAAAATAAAAACAGATTTACAATCATTGCTTTATGCACACTACCAACAGATATGTATCAAAGAAATTGTATTAAATGTATTAGATGTAAAATAAAACTTTGAGATCAGCCCAACCCCATGTACCCATACCCCCATCCTCCCCCATCTAGCCTGACTTGGGTTTCCAGAGTGTATTACCAAGTGGGCAATGGAGAATGTTTTTTTTGTTTAAAAATTTATCTGTTTAAAGGACAAAACAAATTTACACCGCAGCGATTAGTTTCCATCTTTTCGATCTAACGTCCCACATTTGCCAGCTCTCTTGTTTCACGCGTGACAAAATGCTGAAACGTGAGCAAGCATCATTCTGTTTAAGAGAGAAAAAAGTCAACACACTGTATGTTCACACAGAATATTTTAGTTTTGTGCGAATGCCTCATCCGTATGCTTCCTGTGTTTAAAAGAATGTCAGTTTGTCCCATTGACTGCAATATATACACAGAATATTCTAGTTTTGTTTTAAGTCAGACGGCTCTTTACTGCCTGCTCACCCAAGCGTTATTATTCCTAGATGGAAGGACAGAAACGATGTAGTAGTGAGTGTGCGGTCGAGCCCAGTGCTGACTGTCTATAGAGACATAATTGTAGTGCTCGGTAGGGGCGCCTGCAGAGTTATTTTCTGGGGTGGGGGGCAAACATGCAGTGTTTAGTTTTTAAATTTACGGATGTAGGCCAAAATATGTTTAGAGGTGAAATTCGGGAGGGGGACAGAGTTTTCCAGCTGCCTAAAACACAAAATAAAAAATTTGCCTGCTTAGAGACGTTAGGGTCGACTGTTAGAATACTTTGATCGCTTTCATTTCAGTGAAAAATTTTAATTGTTTCGTTCTTGGTATACCAGAGACGAAAATGAAAGGCCATAATTGCTGCAAGTTGTGCATGGTTGGGAATACTGTATTCTGCCAATCGTCTTGTTTGTGGGATTTCTGTAAGATTCACCTACAGATGTAACGAAGAGGAATCACAAAGCCTGTCCCATGCCGATTGTGTCGGAAGGGCACTCGCTACGAGTAAATTCTTTTGTCTTGATTGTGGGAACAAGGGGGTGCAGCACAATCTCGTGTATGCCGCAAAGAGCCAGAAGGATTTTTCATAAAGGTAATGCAGCACCTGAGGGAGGGCCGAAATCCTTTTTATAGATTATCCCCTCCCCCAATGTATACCATAGAGGGGAATTTGCAATATTGGTTGATGGTAGGTCTAAAATTCATTTTGAGATTGTTTCCATAGTAGTATACTAAACACTATGTCTGCTAGCACGCGCTTGAACAAGCTGCTCTAGTCAGAGAAGATAACTGAGAGTGAAAATGACGCGCTCTTTGCGCTATGTGCTACCTGGAAAATTTCAGTCTCAAGATTAGTTCCAGCGCGCAGACGCAGGGCTGAGCCTCACTTTCCGGTCCTATGGCACCTACTGTTCCAGCAGCAGAGAGGGTGAACAGACTCTAATTGGTTGTCCGTTATTTTCTCAAAATAAAGGTTCCTACGAAAATGAAATACAAGGTCAATAACGCCAAACCAAAACCTAACCGACCGAGAGTCTCTCTAAATTGTGTTAGCTCATTTTGTTTTTTGTTTTTTTTTTGTTTTTTTGACGCGCGTGTTTTCAAATTTTTATGCGTGTTCGTTTACGTACCTGGACACTCACTGTTAGTTGTCACCCTCTCTGCTTCTGTCTCTCAACCGAAAATTTTATCAAGACCCACACGATACCTAGATCTGGAGTCATGTAAATTTATCGTGATAAATCCAAATGGGGTAGCTTGCGCTCGTGGAAAGAAGTTTTTGAGCTTAATCATATTCATATCCCCTGAACACCAAGTCTGGTGAATATTTCGCAGAGTATTGTATCGACTCCATTAAACACAACTAAAATATTGCAGGTATCTCTGATCACTTTAGGTATTTGTGTATATCGATGAGTAACATAAATCACGTCTGTGTTTTTGTGTCTGCCTCTGGAAAAAATCCGAGTTGGATTCGACTGTTTGTCCAGCATCACATCATTGTATACTACTAAATTATTAATAAATCCATCTAGGTCATCCACAGATGGGAAATCATCAATATCGGTGATAAAATTAATAATAGCATTGCCGTCTTCATCCAGCAACTTTACATTTTCATTAAAATCTTTAAGTACTTCATAACATCGTTGGTCATCTACAGATGGTGCCACTAAATATAACTTATCCCACTTGAGCCATCTCATTATCAGATTAAGCAACAAATGCGTCTTACCAGACCCAGATGGGCCTATTATTATACACGTGATAGAATTTGGTAGCGCTGGATGATGCTTGACTGGCTCTTGTTTTCGTGTCGCTGAGAAATCAATGATATCCATGTTGTACAAATATATAATAAATGAGTTTATATTATGTTCAATGCAGAGCACCTACCCCCACCAGTGGATTGACAACAGTAATAATAAGAAATAGCAAGCGCGCACTTACAGGCATGTGTGTGAAATGTGGTACAAGCAAATACAAATTTATTTCATCTCGTATAAAGAAAGGTGGTGATATCGCTTCTTCACTGGGAAAATTACCAGGAGCTCCATGGGCTAAATACCCTGGTCAGAAACACTCGCCTGGCTATAATTACTGTGGTCCTGGAACTCGACTTGATATTCGACTTGACGAACAAGATCAACCAAGACCTGGAGAATATCCAATAAATGTGATTCATTAAGCATGCCATGTTCATGATGTTGCGTATAAAAATAAAGATTTACAACAGCGTCACATCGCTGAGGTGAAGTTGATTCACCCGTTAAATTCCATTAAAAAAATCTCTCTGAGAAAAACTTGCTAGCTTCCTAGCAAAATATGCGATGGAAGGTAAACTAGTGCTAGGGGATGGTAATTAATCAACTGATTATTATCATGATAATGGAATCGGTTTATTATAGTCCAAGGGGATATTGGAGAGGTAGAGCAGCGATTGGTAAACTTGATGATTCAGCAGGTGTCTCACGTTCTGTTGATGCTAATTGGTTAGCACGACAGACAATATGGCAAATTTATCTACCACCGCCTAAAAATATTCAGTACGCACATTATGATGTAAGCACTCCCAATGAAGTTCATCAAGCAGATATTTTGTTTTTACCGCACGATACCATTAAAATTGGCAGACGTCAATCACGCACATACAAATACGCGTTAACTGTCGTTGACGTTGCAAGTAGATATAAAGAAGCAGAACCACTATCAACTAAAACAGCAACTGAAGTTGCATCTGCGTTTGAACGAATTTATCAACATGGACCATTGCGATGGCCACAACTACTACAGGTTGATCCTGGCAAGGAATTTCTTGGTGCAGCATCATCGTTGATGAAGAAACATAACGTTAAAATCAGACGAGAGCACACCGCAATTCATCGCGATCAGGCAATCGTTGAACGATTTAATCGAACACTTGCTGAACGGTTATTTTGATATCAGTACGCGAAGGAAATAGTTCAGAAAGACAAGAGATCTCGTGAATGGGTTGCACGATTACCAAGTGTGATAACTGCGTTAAATAATGAAATTACTCGTGCAACTTCTGTGAAGCCCACCAATGCGATCACAAAGAAGCATATACCAATACAACGACATGACTCTTTCTCTTAACCAGTACTAGGTAATCTGACTGTAAGATATTTGTATGAGCCCGTTGAACTTGAAGGGGATAAAAAAGAGCAACTGATCCAATTTAGAGTGTAACTACACATAAAATTTCTAGCGTGGTAAGATCCACAGGTAGACCTGCAATCTACAGATTAGATTCAACTGCTCCTCAGCGTGGATTTGTAAGTGAACAATTACAAGTAATTCCTGAAGACACACAATTGCCACCACGTTCACTATTGTAAACTGGCTCCTCGACGTCGATTACACTCAAGACAGGTCAGCATCACATTTTCGCGTGTGTGACCAAGACTACTATTAATTCTATCTACGGTAAACTGTCTTGGATTATTATTCGAATACTACCACAACATTACTGTGTTACAGCTCGCACAATGATTATTTTGTCGTTGTTTCAGTGTCATAATAAATTCAGCATCGATATCAAAGTCGCGTTTATCTTTCTGTCACATTGCTTATAACCAGATAATTTTTTCTTGACAACTTCGTCCTAGACATTGTCAGCGACTACATCATTGCGATCGCTATTGCCTATGATAACCCTCCGCAGCTGAGATATTCTTCTCACTCGAGACACTGCGAGACAAACTAAATTTGACCACACGATTCTATCATCGACAATCCAGATATTTGTATCAGAAATAGTTAATCCCTGTGACGAGTGAATCCTAACGTCCACGAAGTTTTATCCATCTTCAACGCGCTCTCAGCGGCATCAATATTAACTAAAACAATATCATTTAGTACAAGATTTTTTTTCTCATTAATTCCAGGAATTTCAACATCGATATTCTATCGTCGCGTATCTGATGGGCGATAACATAATGGTACAGGTAGACTTGAAATCTTTCCTTGTGTAGCAGAAATAATTGTTGTTGAAGTGTATCACGAACTATCTTTCTACTTGCAACTATGAAATCAGTAGGTCTGAACAAATTCCAAAAATCATTCATAGGAGTTTCTGGAATTACTTCACGCATTATTTCACATTCAAATTTATCTGGCTACAGTCTGATTAGCTTTTTAAACTCTTTCAGTGGTTCATCCGTAGCTCTTTGATCATCAGTTATCTCCTCATAATGAATGTGCGGTTGACCATGATCACCACACATTATCACCACAGTATTTTTCGTCAACAACCAATCAAGAAACATTTTTTATACTTCCAACGATACCGTACAAGTTTCATCCCAGATAATAATCTTAGGAATATATTTCTCACCCATTCGTTCAGGAGTCCATGCGTCTCCGCACCATCTAAAGAAACTATGATAAGTTTGAGATTTTACTCCTCGTTGGTTCATTTCTCTGGCGAGTCTGTGTGTGGGTGTCAAAACAATCATATCTGAACAGTTGTTCAGAAATAATTCAATCGCACGCGTTGTTTTACCAGAACCACCACACCCATTAAGATAAACGGTTTTATGTCTGGCCACAGGATCATATACTGATGGTGCTAACGATTTTGATACTTGATTGCTATTCTTATAATACGTCTCCTTATTTTCAACTTCGGCAGATTCAGAATAACTAAATATATTTTCCTGTTTTATTCTCCATGATCCACAGTCACCAGCGCCAAGTAATTTATCTAGCAAATCAAAATATTTTTTACTTACATAAAATGAATCTGTGGCAATTCTATCAGCAAATCTGTTTATCATCGATAATAAATTTATCGGAACGTACGCGAGCATCGAAGATCTTAAATTAGTAAACTGCGGTGACTCACCATCAATATACCTCACAACTGTACCTAATTTAGTTCCGTCCGACAAATAAGCATTACTCCGACTTATAAATATACCTTTCTCTGTTGTATCAGTAATTCTAAAATTGAGTTCGGCATCGTCCATAATTAATCTTGTACAATGTCGTTTATGATCACATGAACTACCCTGAGTAATCTTACCGATTATTTTTCTGCCGAAAACCTTTGCAAGTTTATTTTCATATTCAATTTCATCGGGATTATCGGTAATTATTTCATTGGGTTTTGGTAATCAGATTTGTTTTTGTGAATGATACGATATTATCACTTCACTTACAACTAACGATATCAATATTTTTATATCAAGCATGTATCGTAATAAAACTATTGGAGCCCAATATTTTTTTATGAGAAATGACGGCCAGACCAAATATAAGTAATCGGATGGAGATTTTCCGCAAACGAAAACGACTCGTTACAGGCGAATTCGATCAAATCAAAATCTGGCAGGGGTCCATTTATCGCCACTCTGGTCCTCTCGTGTGTTGGATGTCCAAATCTCTTAAAGTATTCAGAACACTCTCCGTATCCAAGAAAACTTCCAGGATAACATGCTACCATATCAAATGAGATAACATCCTTGTAATCGTATTTAGTATTCCACAATCCGCCGTGTCCGTATTCGATACAACTACGTTGGACATCAACAAGAAATTCAAATCGTGTCGGTGACCATGAATTTTTCTCCTGAGCAGCGTGGGCAGCAAATGATGGAACGGTAAAACAATTATTCAGTAATTGTTGGGCCCTGACATCGTCAGTATATTTCAAAGCAAGATTACTTCATTTTTTTTGTGGTGAGATTCTACACGATAAATTTCTCCGTTAGGTCGTACAAACTGATCATAGTTTACGGATTCTGAACTTTGAAATAACCACACGGATACAGGGTCACTCTTACTGATCTCGCTGATAAAATCAAATATATAATCATCATAAAATTTAACTGTTCTGTCTCGTGGAAATAATGTTACCGCGGATGTCCATGCATGTGCGTTATGATCAATAATTTCTATCGGAGCTCCTCTTGATTCACATTTCGATTTGAATAAAATCTCTCCGGTTAATGTCTTCACCGTAATCGGAAATTTTAATATTTTTTCCAGTTCAGCAGATATCTGTTGAACGTAGAGAAGGCCCCGTTTGTGTGTATGTATGTACATAAATGTATATATGTAATTATGTCTATATGTAAATATTTCTTGTGTCTGTACATAAATGTATATAAGTAAATATTTCTTGTGTCAAGTACATAAATGTACATATGTAGATATTTCTTGTGTCTTTACATAAATGTATATACGTAAATATTTCTTGTGTCTGTACATAAATGTATATATGTAAATATTTCTTTTATCTGTACATAAATGTATATACTGTAAATATATGTAAATATTTCAAATTACCCTCTGAACTTGCTAGAATGTCGTTTGGCAATATAGGAGTTCACATGGGGGTTGTGCCGCCCTTTATATAATGCTGTAAATAACCTTGATATAACATACTGCTGTAAATACGCTACCATAATTAAGATTGTATGTTGTGCAGTACATATATATACTGTAAATATTTCGTCACCCTCTGAGCCTGCTAGAATGTTGTTTGGCAATCTAGGGGTTCACATGGGGGTTGTTCTTTCCATAGAATTAAGTTTGTTAAGATTATATGTTGTGCTGTCCTATTTCGAATTACCCTCTGAACTTACTAGAATATCGTTTGGTAATCTAGGGGTTCACATTGGGGTAAATCACCCTCTGAACTTGCTAGAATGTCGTTTGGCAATGTAGGAGTTCACATGGGGGCTGTGCTGTAAATATACGTTGTGTGAAATATTTATTTTTATTTTAAATAAATATTTATTATATAATGAATCATGAAAATATTATTGCTATTATTTCTGCGATTGAAAAATTACAACATGACGGTATAAAAATATCTGATGAACTTAATCCTGAAAAAATTACTCTGTGATTTTGAATCATTGCAACAACGAAAATTTGAGAATAAATATACATTACCAGCTGATTACAGATTCAAAAAGTTGATTCAACAATCAATGATGCAATCTTTGGCAATAGTTACAGATATGCAGGTGAAACTATTTGTTCCCCTCGCACACGCAATCGAAAAAATTAGATCAGAGTTGTCTCACGAATTCGAAACAAAAAAGATTGTGAATGCTCGTAAAAGACAGTTGAGGGAGATTATGTCTGCTTGTGAAGTCGGTTATGATTGTGAAAGTGAAAGCGCTGTCACCAGTGACTGTAGTGACGACGAAACTAACTCTGTCACCGTGACTGTGATACCAGCAAAACAAAAACCGTGACTCTGTCAAGAGGGATAATTCATTTCTGACTACAGTAAAAAAAATATTTATTTACTTTTGTTCTGAATTAGATTATGATATTTATTCTGATTATAATAATATTTATTCAGAATCAGATAATAATAATAATATTTATTTTATTCTGATAATTATTCAGATTCTGATTTATTCTGATTATAATATTTATTCAGAATCAGATAATAATAATAATACTTATTTTATTTTGATAATTATTCAGATTCTGATTTATTCTGATAATGATATTTATTCAGAATCAGATTATAATAATAATATTTATTTTATTATGATAATAATATTTATTCAGAATCAGATTATAATAATAATATTTATTTTATTCTGATAATAATATTTATTTAGAACCTGATTATAATAACAATATTTATTTTATTCTGATAGTAATATTTATTCAGAATCAGATTACAATAATAATATTTACTTTATTCTGAATAATATTTACTCAGAATAATAATATTTATTTGTTTAGTCAGAATCTGATTCAGATAATTTATTTGACAGATTTGTTTTTGTTTTCCTGGTGTAGATCTTACGATCTCACACACAGATGTCATAGATCTCACATACAGATTTATATTAGTGAGCCTTCTCTTAAATCCAACAACTGTCCAGTTTGGTCAGTAAGTTTGAAATGTATCCTTGATAAAAGCGGATTATGTACACGCAGATAAACAGGATTTATCGGCTCAGATACAATCAAATATCCTGGTGAGACTTGAGGCGTAAATGTATACAAAATGTATCCTTGCTGGGCCTGATTGGATTTTTCAAGATCTACTTGATAGCTGCCATCAATGACGTCACATACTAGATTAACTGCGATCGTTGATGCAATATTTACAATGCCCGGTGATACATGACGACCTCCATCGTATGGATCGTTGTTGTGTTTGAGAATACCTGATGGCGGGTTTATTTTTCTCCATGATTCAACGACCTTTGGAAAATATTCATCGATGATATCATTGACTAATTTTCTCAGTTCGTCTGCGTTAAAGACAGGTATCATAAACGTTGGTAATTCTGCTTCGGTTATTTTATAATGGTTGAGAAACAACTGTTTCTGTTTCGGAGAATCTTTATCCTCTGCGATTCTTCTATGACTATTGACAATTAATGTTTCTATGATAACTTCATTGAAAAATTCATGGTCTGATGCAACAAGATTTAGATGTTGTATCGTTTCAATAATCTGTTGCTTTGTATCATCGTTGTAATGTTGTGCTAACGAGGAAAACAAATTTCGTAGATCATTACTTACCTGTTTGTGCTCGGATTTAATTTTGCTGGTAATAAATCCTGTAAATCCATCCTCATCGATGAAATAATAGTATTTACCGTCCCTCGTACCTCTTTCTTCAGTATTTCTTCTTCTTGCTGAAATTGTTTTTCTTCTGGTGATTGTTCTTCTTCTTCATTATCAGGTTGTTCAGGTGGCTTCATTTTTATTGTTACCCACTCTGATTTCTTTCTTGGTCATCCTGGTTTTCTTGGTCGTCCTGGTTTTCTTGGTCATCCTGCTTTTCTTGGTCGTCCTGGTTTTCGCAGCATTTTCTCAGTTGTTCATCTCGTTGTGCTTGTTGTTTTTCTGACTATTTAGAAAGATACGTTACTGCCTTTCTGTACAACAAATAATTTGTATCACTGTGTCGAGTTTGATCAACATTTTTGTATGCACGATATATCCATTTTCCCATTTATCGCGGCTTATAGGTTCGCTGAGATATTTATCTGATAAAAATCTTCGCCGATCATTATAATTAACTACAGCAAAAATAGCTAAATCTGCTAATGATTTATTTATTTTTTTTTTAAATTTCAGCAATAGTTTCCTCGTTGAATATTTCGCTGAAATCAAATTTGGTTCGTTCTACTTCTTGTTCTACATCTTGTTGTGGTTGTATCATTTCACCTACTTCAGCGCGCACTTGCTCAATACCTTCAAGAATTTCCCTGGTTGGAGTCGCCGCAGCTATTTCACCGGGAAGATCTCGCAAAAGTTTTGGGTTTTCTTTGTTCGTTCTGCTATCTTTTCAGCTGCTGTTTTTCTAGCGTGGAAAGGAGACCTCTGATAGTTTCTGTAACCGGTTTAAATAACTCTTTTGCTTCTTCGGCAAATTCCACCTGAGACTCCTGACGCGCTTGTAATTTTTGTTTGAGAGAATCACGAACTGGTAGATATTTCTTGATTGCTTCTAGTCGCTCTCTAGCTAATCTGGCTGTGTGAGATTCCATTATTGATATAACAATGATTTAATTACAGCAGCAGAGAGGGTGACAACTAACAGTGAGTGTCCGGGTAAGTAAACAAACAGGCATAACAATTTGAAAACACGCGCGTCAAAAATAAAATAACAATTTAGAGAGACTCTCGGTCGGTTAGAGGTTTTGGTTTGGCGTTACTGACCTTGTATTTCATTTTCGCAGGAACCTTTATTTTGAGAAAATAACGGACAACCAAATAGAGTCTGTTCACCCTCTTTGCTGCTGTTCCTATGCGTAGGGTTGAGCCGTATGCTCTGGCTCTGTCCGACTTTATAGATCGTTTGGACTGAGCCGACGAGGTTGCGAAAGATTACCGCGCCACCGTGCCTGAAAATCACGAGCTCTGAGTTGAACTGATCCCGTATCGTGGTTATGACAGGTACCAGCATTAGTCAGCCTTGGCCTTTCCTAAAGCAAAATAGCCACGAACACGGTATCTAGCGTTAAGAAAATGGCATATGTGCGAATAATTTCGGAATGTCTATGTACTGATAAAAATCAAATAATGTTTTTGGAGAAAATAATAAGTGAAAATATAAATCTTGTGATGCATTGGTTCCTGTTTTAACTGTTTTACTGAGGGAATATGTTAAAATGTCACGCAACTTTGAAAGAATTCGTATAAGAAGTGGAGTTCGGGATGAGGAGAAAATCGGCTCTCTGTTATATTGTCTACTGACAACAGCTTGTACACAGGTTGTAAGTGTTACAATTCAGCTATTCGTTATTGTAACACACAAAATGTTTTACTTTACAGTATTTTTTTACTGTTGTATGCATCCACCACCACCCTACCCAATCCATACACAATGAACATAGCCGTTGATTGTTGCAAAGGACATGTATAGTGTGGATAATCATGTGGACACAAATTAATTACGTGTGTGTGTGTGTGTGTGTGTGTGTGTGTGTGTGTGTGTGTGTGTGTGATTGGGACTTTTTGACGCAGCTTTAAAAAATTTTCAGTCTGCAGTGTGGCAGTTTATAGTGATGTCTAGCACTAGGGCATCATGCCGCAGACATGTAGCATGATGTAACACCAAGTCACATTATCTTGACACCAGGCCGACCATTCCTAGCACTAACCTCTTCATGCTGAGCACCTAGTGAGGTAGCTGTTAGTACCATTTTTTTATAAGTCTTTGGTATGATACGTGACCTCCCGCCGAACATGTTTCTGCTATAACAACAACTAGAGCAAGTTTTATTTTTTGGCAGCATTATCATGCACACACCACTAGCTTGAAGTTTATGCTACATTTGACGAGGTTGCGGTTGAGGTGTTCATGGAGTTGAGGACCCGAGATGTTGTTCAGGTCGCATATTAGGTCCATATTAGCATTTTGGTGGTCGCGGATGCCGCAATGTTTTGTAGGTAGCAAACGGCATCCACACGGTTTATTTCCCTGGTAATCAACATCCAGTCGAATGTAATGCCTTGTACACATCCCCTAGTTGTTGTGGCGTTGCTGATAAATTTTCTCACGAGATATTTGCTCCAGGGCAGCCCCTGCAGTTTTTCAATGCGGGCAGCAACGTCGTGTCTTTGACGAAGGAACGTCCATACCCCTCAGTTTTTGTTACCATAATCTTTACCAGCACAAGCCCAGTCAAATTTTGGGTGGGTCTTGATAAGGCGTGAACCAATTCAAATTGTGTAATCTTCTGCAAATACTTTTGAAAGCTATCCTTATAAGGTTTATAAATATCGTAGGCATGAAAGACAATAAACGACCAATTGACGTGTGGATAACCTACTTCAACGAAATGAGCGACATGCTACATACCCGTCAGCTCACACAGGTTGATATAGAAATTTGAGAAAACCATTTCAATTTTCAACCGTGGCCACTGTCGAAGACACTGACTTTCCGTAAATTCTACAGAGTAGACCCGCGAAAAGGTCAAAAGCGAAAGCAGGCCGTCCAAGAAAGTTGGAGGTAAATGGCAGCGGTACTGGAAAGTCAGTCTGGAGACCTCAAAGCCTCCCACCCCCAAGTACAGGTCAAGCATAGTGTCCCAGAATCTTAGGGAGCAAGGATGACAATTTATTGATGAAATGGGACCTGTAATAGCCAATTTGAGAATCTGAAGTACTTAGATGAAAACTTGTTAAAATAGGTGTATCGAGAGATTTCTGGGCGAAGGCAGGCTAACGGTTCTCAGTTTGAGCAGTTTAGGGGCAACTCGAGCCTGATGAGCAAGCCCACACCGACAAAGATCTTTCAGGGTGCGGGTACTAAGAGTAAACTCCAGCACAGGAGACTTGCAAACAGAAGCCTATACATCCTAGCAGGTGGTGCTAGCACGATCCTCTACGGTCACGTGGAACCAGCCGACCCTGTGACAGAACATAGTTCTTTGCTTTAGCAAGTTCCCATCTGAACAGCAAACGCTTCGTTTTGAATGTGTTTAAACCTCCAATCAACGAGAGGCTTAGATAGTAGCTGGTTTAATGTCAAAGTTGGGATATTGGAAATCTGTATGGTAGACCGATTCTACAGTACTCAACGCATAACAAAATTTCACCTCCAAGGGAAGCGGCTGGTATTGATCAGTCTAGAGGTAGTTATCATAGTGAACCTCTTTTTACTACTGATTCTCTCTATTCTAATCGGGCGACAAGCGCCAATCACTCATTTTAGAACAGGAACAAGATCTTGATATCTTCTTTGTTAAGTACATGTAATTTAATTATTTGTTTGTTAGTTTTAATTTTTTTTATTCCATTACATGCTATTATAGGTAACTTTGTTTACTCGATTTCACATTGTCCAGAAATTCAGTTCAGTTCAGTCTGACCTGTCTTTTTTATTTTACTGATAAACTACCAGTAATAGAAACACTGTATCCGTTTCTGACCTTGATTCAGAACCAGTGACAGTTGTAGTAAACAACTTTTTTTAATTAATTTTTTTTAGGAAACATGTATTTATTTGCCTCTGAAATTAGTGTATAACTGTTGTCTTGATAGAAGATAGTTCAGTCGGGCTCCAAACATATGTTGTGACTAGTTTGAGTTGAATTTTTATTTTATTGAATTTCAAGTGATTATTTTCCTTGGAAATACAAGTGCTCCTACAAAATTTTTGGACGAGACATTCACTGAAATTTATTAGGAATTCAAAACTGGAATATTATTTTATGTGATTCAACAAAGAACTGTTGACACAACAGCACTACGCAGATTACAACAGACGTCATCGCCTTCCAATTTTGAATTTCATCGGGACTCGAACTCAGATTCATTTAGGATTTTTCAATAATAGGACATCTATTTTTTTAGTCTTGGATTAATTTTGGATTTGATTCGTAAAAACCGTATGTTCTTTTTCTCATTTCTACCTTGATTTTCTAGGGAAATAAATTATTTGTTAAATTTTACAAAGCTTGTTGCCTTCACTCTTTTCTGTTTCGTTTTGGAAGAGCCTAGACATGTAACATCCTGTACCAGTTTTTTATGAACAAAGGGATACTTATGAGAAAATGGAGATCTTCCGAGGTACGCGCTTTTGGCAAGTGGTCAGTGAGCTGTCAAAATGTCGTTCCGATGTGAAATCGTCAGGAAATTCTTAGTACAGCCCTTGAAACTCTCCTAGTCGCATGATTCAGTTCTTGTTATGCGTGTTTAAGATTCAGTCTATATAATAGTTATATTTTAAACGTGATTTTCATGAATTAAATTAAACTAAGTCACATATTCAAAATTCGCGGTTCTTTATCCATGTCAGCATAACCAAGCCACATATTCAAGATTCGCGGTTCTTTGCCCATGTCAGCATAATCTGCTTCTATAGTAGAAATAATATCTCAAAGGGAGGTAAGTAACGCACGCTTTTAAATAACATACTGAAAATTCATTGTGTTCAAATAATATATTGTATCAAACAAGGGTATGTGCTATTGTTATTTACGTCTCAGTTTACAGGTTTGTTAGATTTAAGTGATTATTTATTTGATTATGGGCTGTCGGTGTTGGGACGGTATTTCTCATATCCAGTAATTAGGTAAATTTCTAGGAGCAGACATTACACAATGTCTAATATTCGCAAGACGTTTTGTTAGCATGGATTAGTTTCATAAAATAGACTCTATCAAATTTCATAACGAAAGGAATTCTTGGGATATTCTAATGCATTAAGTTTTCGGTCATTTGAAATAAGAATAATTATGTATCTGCATATGTGTGTCTGTATGTGTAGTTGATTTGGATTTTTAACGTAGCTTTAACAACTTTTCAGTCTGCAGTGTGGCAGTTTATATGGATGTCTAGCACCGGGGCATCATGCCGCAGACATGTAGCATGTTGTCACACCCAGTCACATTATCCTGACACCAGGCCGACCATTCCTAACACTAACCTCTTCATGATGTGTGCCAAGCGAGGCAGCTGCAAGTAACATTTTTATAAGTCTTTGGTATGACTTAACCGGGGTTCGAACCCGGGACCTCCCGCATCCATGGCGGACGCTCTAACCACTAGGCTACCGGAGCGGTCTATCTATCTGCATATGAGCAGGCTGAGTCATATTTTGTTGTACGCGGCATGAACTACCAATCTACGGCTAAGAGACAAGAAAGCAATACAAGAATGAAATTATAATCTCGTGAATGTGTGGCCATTAGTTGACTGGAAAAAAATACTTATACTATTATCATGTTGAACAGCTCATCATTTGTGCAACGAATGTTGTATTACTGTTCTTGGAAATAGGGGAAACGTTAACAGCAAGTCAATCCCAAGCTAGTCTTTTTGTCTTGTGTGTGTGTGTGTGTGTGTGTGTGTGTGTGTGTGTATATATATATATATATATATATATATATATATATATATATATATATATATATATATATAACACAAAATGAATTATGCATCGTTCATGTAGTTTCTTAGCTTAAAATGATTCTTATACAAATTTTCCTACAACAGCTGTTTTAGCTTACCGTAAACCCTACAAAAATACTAGAGAAATCCTAAAAAGCATGTTATGTGGGGTTTGTAATTTTACAGCTATATAACTTAGGATTATCAGTAATCACAACACAAAATAAATAAACAGGTTTGGAGCAAAATGTCTTCAGTTGGATTTCAGGATTTAATTCCGTTAAAATGAATATCCGACAAGCGATGTCAACGAAGCTCTTTGGTTGGCAGTTCCTTTACAACGAACGTCTTCAATTAGCAGATCATATAGAGGTTCGTGTCTGTGCTTGAGTGTCAGGGAAAGTGTAATTTGAACTGGTACTTAAAATATAAATGTACCGTAGCAAACGGAATCGCATATTCCTTATTTCGTACAACGCATTTAATATACCCCCGTGATCTAAATAATCCACCCTTAGTTGGCACTAGCTGCCATTATTAATTATGTACGCTTCAAATCATCTGACTGTCAAACCAGATGCAGGCAAAGAGTTGAACTTTTACTCTGTCGATCTGTCAGACTTTCTATCTTTCTCGTCCACTCCAGCGAGTCTGTATCCTTTAGTCCAGTATAAGGCACGTTTCGCAGTATTATTGCATACAATTATTGACATCCCATCAAACTTATATAAGGATGCTCCTGTTCTGTTGTCTCGGTCAACAAACACATTGGCTATGATGTGAGCCTAATATATTGCCTGACTGCACATTAATGGAAACTTGATCAGCAATTTCTTTATATCAATGTTTATACAATGACTATAGGCAAACGTTATATCTCTAAATTGATGGTTTGATTGCTAGCCAAGAATACGACCGACTTAGGACATATCTCATTGTGTTATTAATGTACAGTTGTGACAGGAATGACCAAATGGGGATAAGTCTAGTAAATGGACAAAGGTCTGATTTCAAGCAGATTCATATACACGAATACAAAAATGAGGAAATACAAGTCTGCAATGTCTGACTTTACTTTGACGTCCGTTCTCATACGTTATAATGTCTGCAGAGAACAGACAGTGGTTGTTGTTCAAAATGTGTTTATTATATGACTAAATGCCTGATCGAATTAAGTTTGAATGACAGGTTACGTTACATACACAACAATATCAAATTATTCCATCCAAGCTATACGTTGAACAATACACCATTAGCAAAGTAATCATTGCCTGTTCAGATGAAAGGTCGAAATAATTCATCAAATATAAATATGCATTGTATTGCTCAAGTCAGTGTGCAAGTCGTATTTGACCAGAAAAAATTTCTTAATCCTTATAAATAAGGTGAACACTCATTAGGTTTATAGCTATTGTGAACAGAAACGACAACATGATGCTAGTATAACATACACTGTACCACGCATGCAACTCAAATTTATCAAAATAATCTTCGTTTTCATAGCTATTAGAACACTAAAGATTAACTAATATTAGTGTTATTTAGCGATAAAGGTGATATTTGCAAATCTTGAAAGTACTGTCAGCATTTAGAATAGTTAACCTGCGCTAAATACTTTGATTCCTTCATTCATTCACATATATACGCCACTGTACAAGCCTTTTAATATTCATTTCTTGCTGGGATATATCTTAGGATGTAAGTGAAAATCATTCCGTTAAGTAACATAAAAAAAATGTAGACCAGTAACATAATGTGCCAGTTAGTTTTAAGGAGGCTCGATAGGAATATCAGACTAAATCGCATAACATTATGTACAACTTTCAATATCTTCAAAGATAATACCGATAATTCTGCATTTCTATGTTCATAAAAGAGGAATTATTTTAATTTAAAAGAAAGTAAATGCATCGTATGCCGACGAGGCTTTGACGTTTTTTGCATCGGGTTTGCTGTAAATAGAATCCTTCATAGGCTTTGCTGTATGATAGAATAATTCCACCCGAGGATCAGACGTTGGCGTCAATTTCCTGAGGTTCATTGTCAATATTCTAATCCCAAAGGTTTAATTTTCCTATCCAACACTGATCCATAATAAAGAATTAATAAAGTAAAGTTTTGTTGCATTGCTCAACGAAAAATGAGGGTTGAAGTCAAAGTGGCGTATTGTGAATACTGATAGAACTTCAAAAGACAAAACTCCCATTGAAACTTTCCTTAGGATTTAATGTATAAAATTAAGTTATACTAAATGCACTGAAAACTTCAGATAAGTGTTAGATAACGATTAAGTACATATCAGTAGTCAAAGAACATGGTCGGGACCAACGAGGTAATGCCAATAAGCCACTACACATTCTGAATTGAGTACTAAAGGCGATACAAATATACAAATATGAACATGTTAGCAAATTAATTTCAGCCTTATAAATAAGATTAAATGAAGCAGACAAAGACAACAACATAGTCATTGATTCAACTTTACTTAAAATTTGATTTTCCTTTCATAAATAATAATGGAAATAAGAGTTTTAAATTCAAGAAAGAAAAGAAAAAAAAAAAAACATTCGAAGGCTTTTTCAACTCGAAACTGAAAGACGGAAGTTTTCAAATACAGCTATGTCAGTCATTGTAAAAGGTTCATCTGTTGTTTGTTTTCCTACGTGTTGCTATTAATATTTATCTTTGTTATTGTGAAATAATGCTCTGTTGATGAGGATAATCAGGAATATGTTTGCCATTCTGTGTGCACACTGTTAGCAATAGAAAGTCATGCGAAGAAAGACTAATGTATGCATAGATATTTCACTGGCGAAGTGGAAGCATTATACTGTTACGAGTGGCGAAGCCAGGTGTGACAATTCCAAATGTTTCCACTTCAGGAGATGGCTAAAACAGTACTAAAACTCAGACTGGACAATCAGGTTAAACAGTTTTCTGCATGACTGCCTCTTCAGCAATTTTAAATATTTTAACTATAGAATTTATTTATTTGAAGACTGAATGACTAATTACGACTTCGCTATTGTAAATTAAGAATTGAACTTATAGACTGCTTGTAGAATTTGGTAGATTTGTACGTTTCTGATCATTTCAATTGTGTACATTAATTGCAGTTGGTGAGAAATATAACTATCTTATGAAGTCATATGCTGCTAAGTGTTTGCCTTGCTCTTTCTATAAAATACCCAGTTCAGCATATTTTATCATAACATTGTTTACTCTTTTAATAAAGCCATATTAATTCTACTGACCCAGGGCATAGTGCGCTCTCATACCATATATAGTGTTAATGAGTTTGGATTAATCAATCTTGAATGATTGAAAACATTGACTGGTATGAGTCAAAGGATGCATCAAAATCTTTCCTCAACACACGCAATCTCCTGCAGAGGGAATTTGCCTTATGTTTATTTCGCCGTTTAAGACATCGATGATTCAGTTTTATATCCCACTGGCAAAATACGTCGTGATAATTTACAATTTTGTTTCTGTTTATATCTACATTTTGTTATGTGAGTAATTTTAATATTTCCTTCATTTGATCTTTGGAGGATGTTTGTATGTCAATGGCAGTTTAGCTCATTCAAACGTCTGACTGAAACGACACAAAATAATCTTTTATGTTCGTTTTTTTTTTAAATTTTTTTTTTTTTGGAAGACATTTAGGCCTTACCGCCAATGATCGGAAAATAAATTGGAAATACTACAGTAGATGGTGAAGCTGATTTGATTAATATGATTTCTTCTTTGCATATAAATTCCCAAGTTTCTTTTCTCAGTCGTCTAGTAACCAAAGAACTATCTTTGACTGAACTTGCGCAAATCAATTACATACAGACATCAGAGTGCCTTTGACATGGTTCCCTTTTACCTAGATCCTTTTAGCGTGCGACTGACTTCTTTGCCATTTTCCGGCGATTTCCTCATTTTGTAATGCTGTATCATTGCATCGAAGTAGCACAGAGGTGCATTTTGATATAAAAGTTACTCGGTGGTTCGATAGCTACCTTTCATTCAATGAATCATCAATTCTATCTAAATAACAAATAATCCAAGCGAGAGACGTATTGATACATTTTGTGAACAGATTCTGAAGACCAATATAGGATTAAATTATCATGGCTGACTATTTATACAAGAAAAACATTTACCTAATCACTCATACGTCAGCGTTTATGTTGCTGGTGAGTGATTAAAGAAAACTTTACCTAACGATAAAACCCCAGCTATGATCGTTTAATCATAATAATTCAAACCTTCCTAATTTCTTATGTTAAAATCATCGGCTTCCAATAATGAAATATCTCAATGTAGGTAGCATGTAATTTTCTTCATTATCCTCTTCACAAAGTGCCATGTTCACTAACAAGTGTCCTCAATTCACTTTATTCATCGTCGATATGGAAATTAGTGCATTAACGCCTCTTGGGTAGCGAAGATTCGTACAAGATCACAATATAGACCTGATGAAGGTCCCTGTCATTTTTTATGGAGGAAATATATTTTACATATTTAGAATTCCTTGTTCTTGCTTTCTACACATTCGCTTTAAAAGCTTTTAACAATCGGTCTACTCTTAGTCACATGGCAATGGCCCTGAATAACAGCTGGCTAATTCTTCCAACCACAACGTAAAAGTAAATATGCAATAAGTTACGAAGTAAGGATTGCTCGTCAAACCGGCAATATGCTTTGTTTGGCTACAGAGATGAGTATTGGCGTGCAGTAAGGACTGTGCCATTACATCGTTTGAACTTCTAATCGATCACATGACATAGCATTCAGTCCATCCACAACAACTGAAGTGACAAGTAAATATGTAAGCCACATTCAAATATTATTTCATATTCATTTTTATTGGTACTTGCTTCATGTGCCTTTAACGTAGCTGTGATTACCATATATGCGCCTTAGTTCTCCCTTTTTGTTGAAAAAAAGCCAAAACGTGAAAGATGTGTAATATGACGTACAGTAAATAAAGTAATATAAAGAAAAAGTTCAATAGCCGACCGCTTCTGCTTGATAAAGACTATTATGTTTGTTGATCCTCCTGAAAATATTGTCACTCCTTACAAATTACACGAGGTCTTTAGAAAATCAGGTCTAAAACGCTTGGCTCACTGTCTGTACCATTTGAAAATCAGATATTTCATTATATCCAGTCGTTTTAAAACAGCGACACTGGTATTACGATCTCCTCCGTTTGTCCGTCCGTTTGGGCGTTACCATATTTCCTAAACCGGTGGGTGGAAATTCATCAAAATTTGTAGGTTTGTTAACATGTGATTACCATCTGCAAGAGAAATGTCATTCTTGGCTCCTTCAACTTATGGGTCCATGGGTTGAAGTCAAATTTAAACTATAGTAATTTGCAATTTCAAGATATTTTGTTTAATACTATCTGATCAACTGTTACATGCGCACCCACGGGAGGAAGACGCATTATATATCTGATGAATGTTGCATTATGACCCCTAGGTCTCTGTCAAAGGGGTTGGTGTTAGAATATGCCATACAAAGCGTCAGGATGTACGCGAGGGAATCACTGCGGTTGATATAATTCTTCATTTTAGTTTATTATGAATACCAACCAAAATTTATGGTTCCACACATGGTCGTGTTTCTGCAGTAAGTATTGGAGAATAATCTTGAACACGGAGGACATTCTTAGACTGTAAAAGGGAAGAAAATGTAAAGAAAATATATTCTTCTCTTCTTAAAACAAAGTAACATGCTGGGGTTTTTTTCTTTTTCGTTGAAAGAATTTTAGGACCTTCATTAATTTAAAAACAAATAGTGATCCTCAATATAAAACATTACCTGAAGAGTACAGGCTAAGCGTGTGTAGTCTTGAGAAATTAGTAATTACTTTAAGAAAATGGTACGCAAATTTCAGTTTCAGCGAAAGTTTCTATTTTGTCTAATTTATGTTGACATAAAATAGAACGTATGTGTTCAGTCCAAATGTTGTCATTTTGTTTACATAATAATATCGTTATAATAGTGACCTCTCCTTATACTAGGATTAACTAATTATTGAAATTGCATTTGTCAAAATTTAATGTTTTCTTTTACCAAAACAACTTTTATCTGCCAGAAGAAACCATTTCCAAAGTTAGAAATTTGTAAGACAGAAATGTAAAAACACACAAGGCTGTTGACAACTTAGTTGCCGATGCCATAACTATCAGTTGAAATTGTGTGGGGACTAGATGTCTTTCTGCAAATCAATATACGGAAATAGGTTCTTTTTGCTTTCTATTGTTGTTGAATATTCGATGAACATAGGAGCAACTGTGAGGTCTCTAAGTCATAAATATTGATTTACTTACATTGAAAGGAAACCGTACCAGAGTTGCAAATTTGATTTTTCTTGTATTTTCAATAAATGTTGCAATTTGAATAATGACAAATATTAGTTTACTGTTCAACTACGTTTAACAATTTGGTTCAATTAGGAAGATGGGAAACAGCTCCATCACGTGACTAATTCGTTGCTTGTTCAAAAGATTCAACCTCAGTTGGATCAAATTGAATTCCGTTCTATAAATGATGCATTGAAAACGCTTTGAATACTATTAACTTCGATAAAACAGGAGGAGAACAATTCACAAACCCAGTTCTGTATTCATTTTTGACTTAACAAAGAGCAACAACTGCAAGCAGTTCTGTTCCTTTAAACCTACGTGACACTGTAGGAATTTAATGTTGAGGTCTTTATAAAATTAACATGACTATGCATATTATTGACAGAAATATTAACCGTCAATTAATAAAGTTTTGGTGTATCAGACGACAAAAATAAAAACTCATAATTAATTATCATAAATGTTTCTTATTTGGTTTATTGTTTATTTACTTTTTCGCAGGTTGTGACTTTCTGTTGGAATCTGCCCCCAAAACAAATTTTTCGTGGACTTGTTGGAAACGAATCTAGCGTGAGAAAACTAATACAGAGGCAAGCACAACTTTATTGCTTAGTTGTGATGGTCTGAATATCAATCGTATTTTAGTTGTGGGGATCTGAATATGAGTCGTATTTTAGTTGTGGGGATCTGAATATGAGTCGTATTTTAGTTGTGGGGATCTGAACATTAGTCGTATTTTAGATGCTACTATTTATAAAAGAACTATAAAACATTTTAGTACCATATCAACACAGAATTATTGTAAAGCACTAACATCTAAATGGATAATGAGTACGAACATATTTCCCTCCAAGTTATCTCATATTTAGTTTTGGACATTACAACATACTGCGTGGAGAATTATCGCTCGTTGTAAAAGTAAGGAAACTATTGACATCATAAACAGTATAACAATAAGTTACAAAGTGTGGATAGTTTTAGGAAAACATGTTAAAACTTTAAAGTCTATTTAGCATAATTGCCATTGATTCGTAAGCTAGGAAGAGTGCTGAAAATGACGTTTGTACTGTACACGTAGTCGTTCTAGCGCATTATTAAGTTAACTATCATTATAAATTAATTACAATTACAACAGAAGGCTAGCCCAGTTTTATTTAAGGAATAGCTGCAAATTATTAGATGCTCATTTTTTCACCCTTAACTTTAGATTATCAGAATCGTGAAGTATTTTTCGACACTACACGGCTTCATACTGCCCTATACTGTGTCTAAAAATGGTATTGTGTTTCAGGAACTATTTTGTAAACAAAACCATGTACACTCATGTCGTAGACGCTTTAGCCTTTGGTTGATTAGATTCGTTTGTGAATGAACTAATCAGGCTCTTTCGTCCATTTGAAAGTAGATATGATAAAGTTAACGATGTTCATGCTCTCATTCAAAAATGCCACACAGGACACACACACACACACACACACACACACACACACACATATATATATATATATATATATATATATATATCACACTCTGTTTCTTCTCTCGTTCGTGTCTTCATTTATTTCCAGTTTATCACACAAGACCTAGTTACAATCAATTACAGAACAGAAACACAAACAGAAGTACGGTCGATTCAACGCCAGTCCACTACTCAGATCACATATACTTCGCACACGGATTGCCTCAGCTATAAAAAAAATCCAGTCCATCACAAGCAGAAAAGCAAAATTGATTTGGATCAACAGAAATACAAAATCCATCCATTCCAAACCAACATCAATAGTTGTTTCAATGCTCATTCATTAACAATGAGACTCTAAATTTTAATTTTAAGTATACCAAAACAAGAACTTTTTAAAACTAATGTCGAGCGCGCGACGAAGATCAAACTTCGCTGGGCGGTGCTATGTGCGAATTATTATTGTTACTGTGTATTAATAAATCTACTGTTGTCTATTTATTTGGGAATACAGCATACGTTCAATTACTGTTTCTAGTAGTGGATCCTTTTTATTATTAAGCCTTAGGCAGAAAACAAAATGATTATATAATCAAAAGGTTACTGCATTTTTATGAGAAAATTTGAATTAGTTTTGTTTGCTAATACTGCACTCCCAAGATCGTTCAGTATTACTCAGAAATCTCTTTCACATTTTCCCATACAAATGCAGTAACCTATAAATATTACTCTACTAAAATACTTATGTAAATACTCTTATGCAGACAGACCAAGACGGTTATGATGGATGTCCTAATGGCTTTTTATTACGCCGAAAGACAATGCATGAAACCTAATTTTTTTCTCTGGATGTTTTTATTCGTTTAAATGAGTGACAAAGACAATATTTAAGACAACTTTATTATAATACAGAAAGTTATGTTTCTTACGCAAATATCAGTCAAGTTAGGCAACAGGCGAAAGAAGAAAGAAACAAGTAGAATGAGTTGAAAGAATAGATAACTGAACAATCTAAATTCGCACTGCATTAAGGAATATCTGACACGTAAGCATATGAAAGAAACCACACATGAATAAGAAATATTTGAAGACGTTTCGTTACCCAGCATGTAGTAATTAACATTAAATTACATAAGCAAATGGTACAATTAGCATAGTAATGATGTTGTATACCAAGCCCAGTCATACTGGAGATAATATGCACAAGATATGCAATCATTTGTAAAATGTTGCAAATGCAATAGAAAACAGTTTGTTTTTTTTTTACAAAATAGAACATCGAAATACAAGGCATCATATATTTAAAAAGAGTGCAAAAAATTAAGATCAGAAATGTTATTTGTATTTTAGGAAATATTAGAGAGAAATCGGCAATGATTTACACATGAATATGGAACAATAGTATCGAGCGCTTCGGCGTATGTGCGTATGAGAAGTCAATTTCACAATAATGCTTATAATCTAAGTAATGGACCTTAGGTGCAGCTGTACATAAGTGATTGCTTTGCAGACCACATAGTAACACTGAAGGACGCCAGTCCAAAAAGTAATAGGACTTAGGCAAAACTTAATAGACTGTAGCCGTAAAGTAATGCATTTATATTTCGCAAATGATGTACATGTCCTGCAACTGATGAAAAGCTTCAGTACATTGAAACACAAAATTTTGTGCGCAAATCATGAAATATTTTGCAAAGTTAAGTACTGAAGATAACAACAAATGAAGAAGATACTACACTATACAGTGTGACATGCAAAATCAGTTAAACTGAGCTGTAAGGTTGACAATGGCTTGTTGTTGAAAATCCAACATACAATTAAAAATCCAACTGTAACAAGGTCAGTTAAATCTATTAATAAGTTTAATGTTTATTTAGAGATGCGAAAGCTTTTGTATGTGGATAATATGCCCTTTCCTTGTGAGAAAAGATTTAATCTAACCAACTAAACAAAGATCTGAAATAAAGTAACAGTCTTAAAAAAATACGCAACATTTCTTCAGGAAGGTGATTTTGATACTGTTGTAAACACCATTAAGCGTCTTATTTAATGTGTTGTATACCATTCTAAACATCAATAAACATATTATACAAAGTGATTTTTGCCCTTGTAAACATTAATAAACTTCTTATGTAAGGGAGATATAATTGCTTTGGAGCTAATGGGTGTGTTTTCCTTTTACTGAATTTGTATTAATAGAATGCATGTTTAATATCAACTTCAAAAATCAAATTCCAGTATCATAATCAGTTGCTCATCAGTTGTCGATATATTTTACTGGCTTGTATTGAGACTCGCCACTTACAAAGTATCATTGACATTTAGGTATATAACAAATGACCATGACTCATCATCGGAATATTGTAGTGGATACTTGCCCAAGTAGTATTCATGGTTTAATTGTGCGTATATTTGTGATACCAGGCTAATTGCACTTCTCATCCAAGATATCAGTTATCTGTAACATATGATATCTTTACAACTGCATAATATCCTAATCCTAGATGACTACAGTAAAGGCATTGTTTGTAATTATTCATACATATATGCTACACTCTTCAAAAATGTTACATAACAACAATGTATATGTTGTTGCTTATCAGTCATGAACATCTCTAATATTTTGAAGGTTTAAATGTTTTGCGATACCATCTGTTGAGTACCTTTAATATGTTTAAATCATTTAAACATTTCTTTGGGTGATATCGGTGTTGAATCAAAATTTATGATAGGAGCTTCTTTATATATTGTTTCTCACTTGATTGACTGACGGCTGTCATCACCAGACCAGTTATGGAGGAATAACGGTACCATGTAATTCAATCTGTATCCGTTATATGATCATATACTGGACTTATAAACTTGCCTTTTAATTTTGTTATCGGTTACTTTATATTTGTTATTATACCTCATTTACACACTGCACGAAAATCTGTGTTTGTGATTCTCACATTTTCATAATTGTTCTTTCACAGATGTGACATATATTGGGGGTGATTTAAGATAGTTTATATCTTTTGCTAAGAATACCAGGGTGTGTTTTGTTCTTAATTCTTCAGATGCAAAGTTTGCAACGAGCAGTAAAATACTCAGATACAGTACAGTCTTTGTAAAATATTGGTTCGCGTTTTATGTTTGCTGATTTAACATATACAGGACCCTGAATTATTGTGTTGAATGGTTTGACTGTCCGGCATATATATTTTGTCTGAGACGTTACCACATTTGTAATTTCAAAATGATAAGAAATATCATGCAAAACATTTAATGGTAAATTTAGAATTTTACATTCATTATTTTTAATTTTGAACTTATATTAAGGGCGTCTGTATTTATTTTCGTTTTTATTTTGGTATTTCCACAGTACTGAATTATTAATTTTGACTTAACTAGAAATATTTCAATATTTTTTTTTTTAAAAGATACTGGTTTTGACTATCCATGTGTGTGATCTTTGAATTTTAACCTTTGACCATTATCACAAATTTTTGCCAAATATGCCCACATTGCTGTCAAAATATTTCCACTGAATGTAGCTATATTTGATGGCCATCACTAAATCTCCCCAGAAGAGATCGCTCCTTTTACAGCAAATCTTTATCTACAGCCTCGATCAGACTTTGTGCTAAGCGAAATATTTATCCTCTATGACCCTTTGCCTATGTTTATGGTATCGTACCAAACGGTTCTTCGTGCAAAACGTCTTTATGAGACGAGATCCTATATTGCGTCCTTTTGACATCCTAGGGTTCTTCTTTGAGATAGCGTGACAGATTTGGCTCACCAGTCAATTTGTTCTCTTTTTCTTGTTTTCATTTTGAGTCTGCGTGTTACCATGCTCTCATTCATGAACGTCACACATGACCCAGAGACATCAGTCTGTTTCTTCTCTTTATCCTTGTTTTCATTTCTTTCCAGTTTGTTACCATGCTCTCATTCGTGAGCATCACACAAGACCTAGAGACACCGGTCTATTTCTTATCTTTTTTCTTATTTTCTTTTTTGCCATTGTGTTACCACGTTCTCATTCATGAACGTCACACACGACCTAGAATTTGTTTTAAATACATGTTTTACATTCATGTAGCTTGTTTTTTGTTTGAATATCTTGTACTTTGCATGCACAGTTTAAACTAAAGAGAGCAGTCAATTATATAGAAAACGATAACCAGTGACAATGAACGCTGTCGCTTCAATCTGTAATTATGCATACTACTTCAGGATCAAGAAGCCTTCTTGTACACTGTTACAAATAAGTGTTTTCATGTACGTAATGCGTTTACGTGTATTGTTGCATAACACATTGGATGAGGTGTACGCTCTCTTCAATGTTTAGCAGCTGCACTAACTGTCTTTAATCTATCTTTGCTAGAGTAGTGACAGATGAATGTGTTACTAAAAGTCTCAGTATGTCTTTGGTAGAGTAGTGACAGATGTATGTTTGTGTTTAAAGGGTTTTGCAGTGATTCATTAAATAAATTATAATTAACTAACGACGGCAAATAGTTAATTTGCTAATGTGCTAGAAGAAATAAAATGTTTACTAATTACTTTCATTCAAATGAACCCTGTGGAATGGTACAAATTCGCTAATTGCAAATGATATCAGCTATTAGAACAATATATGTGCTTTCTTAACGTTTTCTTTGACAATGAAGTTACAATGGTGAATTGTTCCAGATACGTTTAGATTCTCGTAGTTTTAAAAGAAAATGGGTCACCAACAGTGTTTTTTCTTCAAATGATTTAAAATTGCAGATATATATCTACATCTATAAGGCTTCTTAAAGTGATTGGTGATTATGGATTTTGTCACTGGCTGAGGAAATAAACAACACGAATCTACTTTGATTTCAATAACTGGTATAATTTTACTTTTTAAAGTTCAGTACAAAGAAATTATTCATTAATCTGTTATCTTTCTAGTCATCGACAATAACTTGAATGTTTCAATACGTATTTTTTTCTTGTTACCCCCGAAAATAAGATTAGCTGCAGAATAATATCTCGAGAAGGGATATTTATTTTCATAGAATATTAAGAAATAGAACCATTCTCTGCGTTTGATCCAAAACACCATCCTTGCTATGATTGTCAAAACTGTTGGGATAAATATGATGAGCACAAAAATAAATTGTTCACCAGCCAGATATCAAATTTGAATGATGGGTAACCTAGTCCGTAGAATTTTGCTATAATAAAAGATTATAAATTTCATATATAAGATGACATGATATAACAAACAAATCTCAAATACTGAATACGCTTGGTTTCATGCATTTACTATATAAAATTTGTTGTCCATTAAATGTTTGTAATTGAGGATGTTTACCGTATAACGAAAAAGTGATTGAAACTTGAAGAAACAACATTAAAAATAAATAATTCAGATCCATTTCTTTAATACAAGTTGTAGACTGACAAAAAATAGGCAAATTAAGCAAAGGTTATTAATAATCAATGCCTTCCAAATAGTGAGCGATGTTGAAATTAGGTGCTTTACAAGGGCGAATCTGCATCTGTTCGGCCCAAGCATTACTGTGTCAGAGGCACGAGTAGTATTTCTGAACTCTGAGGTCCATGTTTTTCCCCCTATTTCCAAGGTCCTCAGAAAAAATACTGTAATAATTTACTCTAATCTCCTAATGGACACATATCACGAAACTCCAATAATTTTCCACCAGCATGGGTTTTCTTTTTTCACATTTGTATTACTGAAGAGTAAGCCTTTCAAAGAGAAATATTAGTACTTCACGCCATGCAATGCAAAACACGGACAAACACATGACATAAAGAATTATTCATATCTCAAATTACTTAAAGTATCCAAAGAATTCCCTATGCTAAGAAATTAGGGAGTGTTCATTTCATCTATCTATCTATCTATCTATCTATCTAGAAGGGGAAGAATACCTAATTTTAAGACAAATATCCCTTCCAACTATTCGTAAATTAAGTATACTATTTTACTTGGTTCACGGAGATTATTTCAAGAGTCTCCATAAAAATCGCTTGTTAATTATAAGAAAGGCAAATGTTTAGCAGCTGTCACGTTGGAAGAACCCCTATCAACTCTAACTCTGAAATAAATTTAAAAGTAAAACATTGTTTATTCAGACTAGACGAAATGACCTTGGCTATAGTCAGTGTTTTCGCATAGCGCTTACACTACCGCGGACCAAGGAAAACTAAAAATATTAATCATGTAACACGTTTTACGTCTTAGATAAACAGCATTACTATAAAAATTTCGAATCACTGAAAAAGAATTTCGAATCCCGTGAAAATAATCATTACAATAAAATGTAATGAAACAAAAATAAAATAAAAAAAGAATTTTGAAACTAACACACAAGCAATTTAATTACATATACGTAAAACTTCCCTCCATAAAGAAAAAAGAAAGATTTATATAATATAGCTTTCTTTTTTAACATATGTAAAATATACATGAGGTAAACACAATAACATAAGAAAATTCTTATGAATTATATAAAGTGTATATCAAATAATATTTCTGTACACGGGAAAGTGCATCTGCAATCAAATTGTCTTTTCCTTTGATGTGCCTGATGTTGAGATTATACTCTTGCAAAAACAAACTCCACCTTAATAATCTTTGATTTTTATTTTTCATCTTGTCGATGAAAGTAAGGGGGTTGTGATCACTCTACACAACAACCGGAGAAGGAGCTGAGCTAATGTAAACTTCAAAATGCTGTAATTCCAATATTAAAGCCAAACATTCCTTCTCGATTGTTGAGTAATTTCTTTGGTGCTTATTTAATTTCTTAGAGAAATAGCACACTGGGTGATCAACACCATTTCTATCTTCTTGAATCAATACTGCTCCAACCCCAACATCACTTGCATCAACAGACAATTTTAAAGACTGATTGAAATTTGGAGCTGTTAGAACCAGTGTACTTTTGAGTATGGCTTATAATCTATCAAAAGCTTCCTGACATTTTCGGTCCAAAGAAACTTGTTTCTCTTACTTACCAAATTTGTCAGGGGTTCAGCAATATTGGAAAAATTGGAACAAAACTTTCCATAGTATCCGGCCACATCCAAAAATCGCATCAGTTGCTTTTTACTGACAGGCACAGGAAAATCAGAGACAGCTTTAACCTTAGCATCGATAGGTTCAACATGACCATGTCCCACAATATGTCCTAGAAAAGTTACACAAGCATGGCAGAACTCACTTTTAGATAAATTGATTGTAAAATTAGCATCAGTGAGTCTTTCAAAGAATTTCCGAATCGTGGCTAGATGTCCTTTCCAGGTGTCGTTGTAGATGATGACATCATCAATATAAACATCACAATTATCTAGACCTGAGGCAATCATATTCATCAAGCGTTGAAACGTACCCGGGGAACCCTTCATCGCAAACGGCATTACTTTATATTGATAGAGTCCATCTGGAGTCACAAATGCCGAAATTTCTTTCGCTCTTTCCGTAAGTGGAATTTGCCAAAATCCTTTCAGAAGGTCAAATTAGGTGACGTACTTGGCATTTCCAATTTTATCAATGCAGTCATCGATTCTTGGTAATGGAAATGAATCTGTTTTTGTCACACTAATCACCTTCCGATAATCAGTGCACATATGGAAAGTTTAATCCGGTTTCGGAACAAGTATGCATGGTGAACTCCAATCACTTTTACTGGGCTCTATGAAATCGTTCTCCAGCAAATACTGAATTTCCTTTTTCAAGTATTCCTGTTTGAGAGGGATCATCCTGTATGGGTGTTGTTTCACAGGTTTTGAATCTACAATCTTAACGCCATGAAAAATTGTGCTTGTCCTCGTAGGAATATCTGCAAACAAGTGCTCATATTCGAATAATAACTGTTTAAGTTTATTTCTTTCTTGTTGTTGCAAATGTGAAAGTTTCTGGTCTAGATCTTTCATAATTTCCGAATTCCGAAGATTTGTTGCTCCAAGATCAACGCTGTCCAATTGAATTTCTTCACTTAAATCCTCAGTTTGTGGGACATGTACAGCTAAATTAATTGTATGATTTACTTGGTTATCTCTTTCAATATACTCCTTTAACATGTTAATGTGGCAAAGTTGTTTTTGTTTTCGCCTAGCAGGAGTATTTATGATGTAATTCAAATATTTTACTTTCTTTTCAACCGTGTATGGACCATAATACTTGGCCTGAAGGGGATTTTGTGGAATGGGCAAGAGAGCTAGAACTCTATCACCAGGCTGAAAACTCCTATCCCTTGAGTTTTTATCATATCTTGATTTCATTCTGGACTGAGTAGAACGCAAATTTGCTCTTGCGACCTCACAAGCCTATGATAATTTGTACTTAAAATCAGAGACATAATCAAGAACATTGACCTCAGTATCTTTATTTGAAACAAGTTTCTCTTTCAACAACTTCAAAGGTCCACGCACAGTATGTCCGAAAACTAGTTCAAAGGGGCTGAATCCTAAAGATCTTGAACGGACTCCCTAACAGCAAACAAAAGTAAATGAATTCCTTCATCCCAATCCTTGCTAGTATGAAAGCAATATGATCGAATCATATTCTTTAAACTCTGATGAAATCTTTCTAAGGCCCCTTGGCTCTCAGGGTAATAGGCAGAAGATTTACATTGTTTACTGCCTAATTCGTGCATAGCTTGCTGGAAAATTCCAGACATGAAATTTGACCCTTGATCCGATTGGACAGATTTGGGAAGGCCAAACTGAGTAAAAAGCTTTATCAAAGCTTTTACTATAGTTTTGGTTTTAATATTCCTCAAAGGAATTGCCTCTGGGAATCTTGTTGACGCACACATAATGGTCAATAAATATTGGTTGTCTGACTTGGTCTTAAGTAAGGGACCAACACAATCTACCATAATTCTGCTAAATGGTTCGTCAAATGCAGGAATAGGTTGCAGATCAGCCTTAGGTATCTTCTGATTGGGTTTTCCTATCATTTGACATGTATCACAAGATCTACAAAATTTACAAACATCACTTTTGATTTTTGGCCAATAAAAGTGAGTGAAGATCTTGTTATAAGTTTTATTTATCCCTAAATGACCAGCCAGAGGAGTTTCATGGGCCAAACTCAGTATTTCCTGTCTGTAAGATTTTGGAACAACAATCTGATAGTTCACTGACCACTCATCACCAGCAGGTACCTCGGGAGGTCTCCGTTTTTTTTAAAAGAATTACATTTTTAATGAAATAACAGACAGGTACTTCAGTGATTTCAGTTTTACTAATGGCCCTCTGAAACAAACAGGAGATCTCAGGATCTTTTTCATGTTCGACGACAAGTGATTGTCGTTTATCACCCTGATTAAATAAAAGAGAATGAGTATTTAAAAGAGGATCACTGTGAACAATACCTTTTGATTGATCCAAATTAGAAGTGAAAATGACCTCATCGACAGCCTGACCAATACATGTGGCAGCGGAAGGAATATTTTCCTTATCAAAATCATTCTCAAGAGCTTTCTTTGCCATAGCTCTGGTAACTGCACAAGCTGGATATAACTCAGGGTATTCTTTTTCAATTGGATCAACTTTATGATCCAAAGAAAGCTTGCCAGTTACAAGTGGATTAACCACAACCTTGTCTCCAGCTAGGTCGTTGCCTAGCAACAAATGAATGCCCTCAACGGGTGGGTATGCCCTCAACGGGTGGGTTAAACACTATACCGACTGTCACAGGTCCTGAAACTAAGTCTGATGACAAATTTACAGAATGGAGAGGAACATTAACTAAGCCGCACTCTACTCCCTGAATGAGAACACTCTCATTAGAACAGGACTTCTCAGAAAAAGGCAAAGTACCTGATAATAAAACACTCTGAGAAGCTGCTGTATCCTTTAAAATTTTAATAGGGATAGGATTGGCCAAATCACCCAAGAGTGATATAGAACCCATCGACATGAATATATCATAATTCTCCATAATAAAATCAGACTGGGGTTTATTAGACCCAACAAATGTATTGCTTTCAATACATGACCGTGAGCTTGACCTCTTAGAAATAAGAGGATTTGGGATAGGTCTATCTTGATTCTGATGCCTATAGTTCAATTTAAAGCAATCAGAAATGACGTGTCCTTTTTTCTTGGAATAGGTACACGTAGGAAGAGACAAGGATTTTGAATCAAGTTTACCAGAAACTTGATTTTTAGAAGTTGTACCAGATTGATTTTTAGGAGGAGTTGTATTGGGCTGGAATGCCTTTCTACCAGTAGAGTGCTGAGAGAATGATTTGCCTACAACAGGAACTTTATGAGTTAAGGAGTACTTATCAGCAGCAAGAGCAGCATTTTCCAAGGTTTCATTGTCATGCTCTTCAAGATGATTTTAATGTCATTAGTGACACAGTTCAAAAACTCTTGAAGTAACACAAGTTGTTTGATATTTTCATAATCATGTTCAACTTTCTGGGCTAAGCACCATCTCTCAAATAACTGTTTTTTTTTCTCATGCAAATTCAACATAAGGTTGTCCAGGTTCTATTTTATAGTTTCTGAATTTTTGCCGATAAGCCTCAGGGACTAACGCATAACCCTTTAAAATGCATTCCTTAACCAAATCATAGTCACGACTTTGTTGTACTGACATTGAATGGTAAATATCACTAGCTTTACCAATTAGTACGCATTGTAGTAGCTGAGTCCAATGCTCCCTTGGCCATTTCAAATTTTCCGCAACTTTTTCAAAACAAGGAAAATATTTGTCTACTTCTTTTTCTCTAAAAGGGGGAACTGACCTAATATTTTTTATAATGTCAAAAGTTGAATTTGCGTGTAAAGTGGGATCGTGCTTGCCACTTGCCAGCTCAAATTCTTTTATTTTAATTGGAATTCCTTTTCATCCTTCTCTTTTTGCATCTGTACGTGCATTTATTCTTTTTGAAACTCCAATTGCATTTGTTTATCTTTCTCCCTCTCCTGTCTCTCTCTCTCTCCTCTTTTTCAAATTGTAATTTGATTTATTTATCATTCTCTCTTTCCTGTCTCTCTTTCTACTTTTCTTCAAATTGCAGTTGCAATTGCTCCACTTCAAATTGCAACTGAATTTGTTTCTTTTTCTCCTCTTTTTCATAAAGCATTCGTTTATCTTTCTCTCCTTCCTCTTTCTGAAGCTTCCTTGACTCCAATTCCATTTTGTATTTCATTTTTAATTCCATTACTTGTATGTCAGAGTCCGATATCGACTTTCTGACCGTTATCAAAACATTTTTATCAAAAACAATCTTCTCTACCAAATATTGAATCAAAATGTTTTTAACTTCTTGTTTCGTTAAGGAAGATGTTGCTTCAGAAAGATCGTACTTTCTGGCAAGTTCGAGGAACTCATCTTTTTTCAGATTCTCCAACTGCTCCTGAGTTGGACTAGAAAGAAAAATTTCCACTTTTGATGACATTGTGAATGAAAGCCCGTTGTTTTCACTAAAGATTTCAGACAAAATGTAAAATAGTACTTGGGATTTAGAAACTAGGGGAATTTAAAATTCAAAAAACAATTTTCTGAAATATTTAACCAAAATTCATATATCCCAAGGTCGAGCGTCCTAATTTTCTCCTGTTACGTGTAGCCTCGTACAAAAATAACAAGAGAAAAGAGTGAAGACAACAAGCTTTGTATATTTTAACAAAATAATTTATTTCCCTAGAAAACAATGTAAAAATTGGAAAAAGGACTTACGGTTTGTGAATATAATCCAAAATTTAATCCTAAGAATGAAAAATACAAGTCCTATCACTAAATAGTTCTATTAGAATCCAGATTCGAATCTCGACGACGTTCCAATACGGAAGGCGATGACGTCAGATGTAGTCCTTGTACAAGTAGCAAGAATTCCTCTATTGAATCACAGTTTACGTTTCCGAATAATTCGAGAATAAATTTCCACTGAATTTCTTTCTCCCAGAATTTGTAAAACAGTGCACTCGTTTGGTTTTCTAGAGAATAAATTATTAAATTCCAAAACAAATGAACTTCAAAAACAATCTGGTATCAACAATAAAAACCTATCCGGCCTTCAAGGTTTCAGAAATACAACTCAATGACAAGCGCTCAGAAAGGGTTATTATATCTGACAAATTATCATCCTGTTCTCGCGAGATAGATTATGTGGTCTCTTAACACTTGGACAACGCAATAAGAAAAATGTCATTTGTCACGTAGGAAGAACCCGTATCAACTCTAACTCTGAAATAAATTTAAAAGTAATCATTGTTTATTCAGACCAGACGAAATGACCTTGGCTATAGCCAATCGTTTTCGCATAGCTCTTACACTACCGCAGACCAAAGTGAACTAAAAATATTACTCATCTAACACGTTTTACGTCTTAGATAAACAGCATTACTATAAAAATTTCGAATCACTGAAAAAGAATTTCGAATCCCGTGAAAATAATCATTACAATAAAATGTAATGAAACAGAAATAAAATATAAAGAAAAAGAATTTTAAAACAAACACACAAGCAATTTACTTACATATACGTAACACAGCATAATCAAAGTTACTTTGGAATAACAGTTCGCCTCATTTTACTTCTAAAATGGCCAGAGTTCATCCAATTTGGAAAAAGTATTAGATGAAAATAAATTATATAAATAGACTTGAAGCTATCAAGATAAATATATGGGAGATATATTTTAGTATTTTGATATACAATAGTATGCCTGGGCTAGGATCTATGTCGTCCAGTTCTGTAACCATATCAAAAACAAACATATCATAAATATTATCCTTCTCCAAACAAGAAAAGGAGATGAGCAAAAATATGTACCTATCGCTTTGGAAAAAATAGCTAATAAATATTCGTAATTGATTTTAATAAGATCTGTAAGGTAACATACTGAATGTAATGTAGCATTTACGTCTCTTGCACAAAGATACCGAGGTTTTATGTAGGAATCCTGAATTTTGCTTCCTGTCGAATTTATTTAAATAGTTCTTAAAAATTATTTTATAAAAACAGTAATGGTCCAAACGCGGAAACACGAGGGCCATCGACATTTATAGAATTCATCTGCATGGGATTTTTGGTTTTTTGCAAATCTCTTTGTTTCTTTACAGGTTCTAAAATATCTTTTTTAAAAAAGAATAACCATTAGGTTGCAAGGTCCAAAACGAAATTTATTATAAAAAAGTTCTTTTTATTTCACTCACAGTTGTCTTGTGATTTTATCTTCTCTTTTCAAATCAATAGCCTTCTTTCTTACTCTAAATGCATGCAATCCACAAAGTTTAGACAACATCTGTCATGTTCAATTCAAGCTACTGTGCATATAATATTTTTTCTTTCAGTCAAGTGAAGTTGAGTGTGCGTGTGTGATTTGCATTTTTAAAGTAGCTTTAACAATGTTTTCAGTCATCTGCAGTGTGGTAGTTTATAGTGATGTCTAGCACTGGGACATCATGCCTCAGGCATGTAGCATCATGTCCCACCCAGTCACATTATCCTGACACCAGGCCGACCACTCCAAACAATATCCACTTAATTCTGAGGCATCCGTTAGTACCATTATTTTATAAGTTTTTGGTATGACTCGGCCGGGATTCGAACCCGCATCCGAGTGAAGTTGATCTTGATCTTTTGAAACCAAACAATTAACAGGCTTCTTTATTACTCGATGAGAAAGTAAAACAAATTATAGTGAAGGTATATAATTGTTAAGTATCATTACTGAGCAGAAACCATTTCATCAAGTCACAGTGACCTAGATCTTTAACCGTTTGACTCCTAAAGCAATTTTCTAACACTAGGTTCAAGTTATCCATAGCGTTTAGTCCGGGCAGTAATGTGAAATTAATGGTAATTTGTAGAAAACCAGTGTTCCTTTCAGTTACTGCGACAGTAGCCTTTAACCATTTGACTCGCATTTGACTGGAAACAAAGTGCAGCTATCCCAGACCTTTAGTCCAGGCCCGTAGTGTGTAATTAATGTTATTGTACAGAAACCATTTTCCCCTTCAGTTACATTCACAATGACATTTAACCTTTTAATTCTAAAATCAAAAGGATTCTTCTCTAACTACTTTCGAGTCCTTAATAAACTTTTGCAAATGTGCATGATCGATGAAACTTATGTTAGGAAACACTTTTCGTTCTTTCAATTACAGTGACCGTGATCTTTGACCTTTTGACAGTCATATCGATATGTTTCATCCTTACAACCAAGTATAAGCTATACGCAACACTTGGTCCAGGTCTGTGATTATAGCAGCATTGTCATTTTGCAGAAATATGTCTCTCTTTCAGTTATATTGACCTTAATCCTTAATCGTCTGGCACCAAAATTCACAAGTTTATTCCTGACTCAAAGTACACGCTATCCACATCAGCTGGTTACGGTCGTTGATGTATAACGAATGCTCTTTTATGGAATCTGTTTCCATTCCTTCAGTGACCCTGATTTTGACCATATAACCATACAATCTTAGGTTAATTCTTACCCAATGTGAAAAGTGACTAGCGCAATATTGTGCAGAAAATATTTTTTCCAGTCACATTAACTATGAGTTTCGACCTATTGAATCATACAGCGTATTGCATTTTTCTTAAACTGGGTACAAGCTAAATACAGTGCTTGGACTATGTTATATAGAATTAATGTTATTCAGTTATAGTGACCTTGACGATTGACCATTTGACACAATGTGATATAGAAGTAATGTTATTCAGTTATTGTGACCTTGACGATTGACCATTTGACACAATGTGATATAGAAGTAATGTTATTCAGTTATGGTGACCTTGACGATTGACCATTTGACAATGTGATATAGAAGTAATGTTATTCAGTTATTGTGACCTTGACGATTGACCATTTGACACTATGTGATATAGAAGTAATGTTATTCAGTTATTGTGACCTTGACGATTGACCATTTGACACAATGTGATATAGAAGTAATGTTATTCAGTTATAGTGATCTTGACGATTGACCATTTGACAGGCTTCTTTCCTGCCTATAGTGCAAGTTATCCAAACGTTTGATGAATGTCTGTGCGACAAATATTCTCTCTTTAAGTCACACTTACCTTGACATTTAACATTTTGACTACAACACCAACAGGCTTCTTTCTTACCACGCTATCCTCAAAATTTGACAAGTTATTGTGCGGTAACCATGTTTCTACTTTCAGTCACTGTTATGTTGACCATTTGACCTTTTAACTTCGAAACCAATAGATTTCTTGTTTAGCCCAAGTTAAAGTTATCCACAAAGACTGGTGAATGTACGTGATGCAAAACTGAAGTTATCATATGGAAACCGAAACGTTAACAGACACACAGACGGACGTTATCATGGCATAAGACGCCCCGCAAAAATGGCAGACCAATAGAAAGAAAGATTCTCAAAAACTCTAATTATTCTTATACTCCTCAGATGGACAATTGTAGCAGTGTCAGTCTTGTAGATGTCATTATAACACATTACTGAGTGAACGTTACAGATATCAGTGTGACACTTAGCCATTTTTAATTGATGTATGTGATTTGGAACAAAATTAAATCTATGGCAGGGGGTAAGGATACGGTACTTTAACCTATCTGGTGAGAACATGATTGATTCTTAATAAAGGAAAACGGAAAAGGATGAGAAACCCTACATGGGTGTATGTTAATTATCTCAGTTAAATAAACCTAAATTCCTGAATGATTAATTTTATGATTAGGGGTGTCTTTCCATTCAAACATTCGTGTTTTATAAATGTTTTACCCCACAAAATTCGCCAGTCCAGGTTTAGCAAGAGACGAATTCCTAGTTCCCAGAAGAATAGCGAGTATTCTCTCGCACAAATGCACAAGGGACCTATACTGGAAGTCTTGAGAGATGATTCTGTAAAAGGGGAAAAGAGAGCATGGTACCTTGTCTTAATTTCATAAATTTGCTTTTGCTATGAGTCTAAAGATAATTGTTTAAATCTATTTGTTTTAGTTTTATAATTTTTTCTTTGATATGAGTTTTAAGATAATTGCTTGAATTCATTTGGGTTAGATCGTGTATATAGGTCAATACGACAGTGGATGCAATGCAAGGACGTCTCCTGGAACCATGTTTAGCAGTTAACATTTGTTTGAAATATAATATAGCTAAAATGCTGAAGGGGACGAGAGATGGAATGTTAATTCATTGCAGGGTGTTATATAGAGCAGGAACCTAGTTCTATTATCTTATTTTAAACGTAAATAGATACCACGTCAGAACCAGAGAACGTCAGAGTGTAAAAGCGTTGCATTGAAAGCTTCCACAGTGGAGAGAAAGGAGCACCTGGCAGTTTAAAGAATCCATGCCCTGAAAGAAGACAAAGACCAGAGGGAACAGAGTGTTGCTGTACAAGTCGACTCCAACCAACAAACTACGTTGAATCTGGAGTGGCCAGCGACCAGATCAGGTTATTCAGTCATGCTTGACAACACTCACTCGATTTCATGGTGAAATTTGTCATATCTATGTAAACGGAACAGCGAATTGCATTTTTAAAATAACTTTCGGTACTTATTTTCTAGTATAAGTGTATCCTTCAAGTGCCTTGTACAATTTTATTTTGTTGATCTAATTAATTAAATTGTTGTATTCTGTATATGGGGACTTGTATTGTTCTATTCCAGTGTTTCCCAAACTTATAACACTCGTATACCCCTTTGGGACATCGGTCTTATCTTTGTACCCCTTCTACCAGTGCCGTAGTTATTTTCTGTGCGAAATTTACAGATTTATTTTCTGCCGCGGACCCCTCTGAAACTATTTCGAGTACCACCGGTGGTACGAGTACAAATCTTTGGGACACAATGTTCTATTCTATACATCTGCTCAGATTTCCATTTATTAAATCCATTAATTTCATATTTTTGTTATTCACTCGTTCCGGGCAATAATAACTAGATGGATCATCATCTAGACATCGAGTAGACAACTACCACCACGACCCCATAACAATAGCCACCTGTCTACCACCTCGACCCCATAACAATAACCATCTACCAGCAAGACCCCATAACAACTACCATCTGTCTACCATCACGACACCATAAACAATAACCACCTGTCTACCACCACGATCCCATAACAATAACCACCTGTCTACCACCGCGACCCTATAACAATAACCACCTGTCTACCACCACGACCCCATAACAATTACCATCTGTTAAGCGTCTGCTTAGCCACCCACAGACTAGTTGGTTTTTTTTTTAATTATTTTCCACATTTAATGGAGGCTATTGCCATTCTTACCTGTATGTAAGTCGCGGTACAACTCTACCGATAAAAGTAATATAGAGTGGTAAAATTTCTAAAAGTTAAAACACGTTTACTGTGTTTCATAGAATGATGAGTATATCTTGTCATATTGTTATGTTGACAGTCGTTACGCCCTTTCATACAGGTATCATTTTATCATTTTATTTAGAAATCACGCGCGTACCCACACAAAATTCTGCAATAATTGACATTTTTCTCTCATCTTTACACGCTTAGCAATAGAAGCACATAACAGTTATAGAAATAATGATACACTGTTAGATTTCATCATAAATTATCAAGATTGTTTTTAATTCCTGGGGTTTGTAGTTGCCACATTCTATCGTTATCAGCTTTGTTTGGAAATATTTATAAAAGATGTGGTTTTCTCACCAACAAGATCGGAAAGGTGACACGTGATAACATGTAGTTATCATATTATTTGAAATGAAATCAAATGAAAATGAATATCTAATTTAAAATCTACATTCCAGTTAAAAGCTCTGTTTTAAATACACCAAGGTGAACAGTATTGATTGTGTTAGCAACATACTAAATTGCATACATTTTTTCATAGAATATAAAGAAATATTTGAATAGCATCAATGGTCAAATTCATAGTTTAAGCAATACTATATAAAAGGACGATGCTATCCTTAAAAAGCATTTATCATGTTGTATTAAAATATGCTTTAGATACATTCATGCAAGCTCCTTTTTGGTATCTTTGCATGGGCCACATTTAGCCATTGATTGAAGCTCATTAATAGCTCGTTGATTAGGCAATTAGACATTTTGATAATAAATAATTGCTTAGTTGCGTAGACTGAGATTCATTTGTACAGTTAATGTTTTAAGGTAGTAAGTATCATTTAAAAGGAAGTCTCATTTAGACTATTTGAATAGAAAGATATACGGTGAGAAGTAAAAGCTTTTAGCCTGGATGCTGTTGAGACATAAAGAGCAACGTCTGTAGATATTGATTATATGTCTTCACCAATAATGACACGGAACACTTATAAACATGGTTGAGTCTAAAATGCGTACCTTGCCACATGCAATGAAAGCCATGTTAGTAACAGATGTGGGGAAATTTGTCATTTGTTAAGAGAAAAAGAGCAAAATTGTTCGCAGCATGGACAGTACAGAAGGCGGCAAGATAAGGCAGTGGTGATGCCTTCTGTAGCATGGTGTCATATCTTTCAAATACATTTTTCCAGCGCTTAGTATTGCTATAACTACTATGACCAGGATATTTGTTTAGTGACATTTTTCCTTGTACTGACAGGGTAAGAAAGTTAGCAAAATAAATACTGCGAAAACAAGAATGAAATTTCTCCATTCAAAACAAAAATAGCATGCGTGTTTCTTTGTAGAATATGACAAGTATGATATTTGTCAAAATGTTTTCCTCAGAGGATTGTTATGGTTGGGGTGAGGTGCTCCCAATGGTTTATTTAAACTATTATAGCAGTCCCACCAGTTGGAAGTTAAATTTAGTGAAAGACAGATGTAAAGTTCCGAGCCCTCAGTCAGCAATGCCGACGGTTAGATGGGTAAATATACAAAAAAGGTTGAAATTCAATGAATAACAATTTAATAACAATTCAATAATCAAATGACTCAAATTCCCAATTACACTCCTTCCGCTCGACCCTTTAATAAGCCTATTGCATAACTTGATTAGTAGAGTGAGATTGATTTCCACCTGTCCTTGTATTTCTACTCATCTGGGGTATCCTTCCTCTCTCTTATTTCTCCACTTCCTTTTCCATTTCCTCCTCGACTTTTCTCCAATTTTCTTCTCCTCCTCCTCCTCGACGTTTCTTCAAATTCCTCCTCCTCCACTTCCTCTAGACTCCTTCTCCTCCTCCTCCACTTTCTCTACCACGACTACTCATCTGTTGACTTCGACTGTCTCGATTACAGTCTCAATTCCGTCTCCAACTCTTGAAGACTCGGGACCCAATGGAACCCGAAGTTCTGTGTCCCCTAAAAAGTTTCCTGTGAAAACACAAGGACGGTACAATCTTTTTCCTTAGCCCTCTCATCTCACACTACACACAGCCTATCATCAGATAACGGCTATTAAATTTCTGCGGTCACGCATTCGTTCACATCGAGATACCCATTAGTTCTTGCATGGTAAACAAACGTCATAATACAAAGCACGGTATCAATTATTTCTCATACATACACCAATAAATACCGTCACATCAATACATATTCCTAATGCAGTTATACTAAACAATATCACAATAATCAGACGCGTTTCTGTACTTAACAACTCATACAAAGTACACAAACATTCAAATGTCCGTGCTCTGATATACGTATACGTCCATAGTAACTAATCTTACATACTTCAACCATTCCAAAGTCACAATTCAAGCATGTGTAAACTCTAACATAACGCACTAATAAATGTACTAGTTTACTACGAAGTAACCTAATAGCGAATTACAAAATTAATTCTGGCCACAAGCTAACAATCTACATAATCCCGCCTCGCATCTAATACTTCTCTACGTAGGCTCAAGCCTATTTCTCAAATACGCATGTAAATGAAACACTACAAAGGTAATTCTACATACTAAACGATCCTAGTAGTTAAGTATACATACTACAAATAATTACAATTATGATCCCGTAATATTCTGCACAAATCGAGTAAATAACTTACTGACCCTTTCTATACTTTGTCTTTCCTTAGAATCTACCTCTAAGTTTTGCCGCCAAATTACGAGTGGTTTCTTCTCGGAGCAATCCCTCTAGGCGAGTAGTAAATTTTCTCTTACAGCTGGAAAGTTAATGTTGGCAGCTGCAGGAAACAATAATTTCTCTGTTGTTTAATTCTGCATACCGGGGAAGACTGTTATTACGGAGACATGGCATCACAGATTGTGTAACTTAAATTTACCAGCAAAAGTGGCAACTCACTAATCATATGATATCATGAAATTTCCGACGAAATCCAATATGACGAAGCGTTTGTGAGGTACGATATTGACCATTACAGATCTATTGTATGCGAAGGCACAGGCTTTGCCGAATGATTTTCATGACGATTTTAGGATGATTTATTTGCTAATGGATTCATGTTGGAGTCAAAGGTACAATCTGTTCTTCCATACCGGATAAACATTACAAGATTGAAACACAAACTAACTTGAACAACTGACTCCCATGAATATCTATCAACTACAAACCGTCATCCTAAACATCTAATACGAACCCTAAAGTTTGGTCTATGTATTCGCATAAAATGTTATCAGTTCAATCCTGGAGACGTTCAACAACATCTTGTCATGCTTTGAGGAAGCCTGGATAGACTTCGTTGACCTCGTCGTTCTTTTCTTTAATAATGGATATCGCCATCTTCTTTACCATGATATATTAGTATGTACATTGGTTATATAACTGTCAAGATTTAACTACAAATATCTAAGCTTCGTTTCTCTTTTTGTTATTTTTAACCGAGAAAAGCTCAAAGGATCACCTTTTAAAAATGCAGTCGTTTGGCCCTCATTGGCATATGTTGCATTGTACAGATGATCTCCACCATTGACTTTGATGTTTGACCTTTGTCATAAATTTCAACAAAAGGCTCCAAAATTACCTATAGATGCCAGCCTATGGAAAGAGTCATCTCTGGACTACTGGGTACGTCATTCCCAGTCAATCGAGAAGCTTGATTTCCTTTCGATGATTTAGGTCTTCTCTAGAGTCTGTGACAATCGTTTGATTGCCATCGTTCATTTCTTCTAGGGCCTCTAGCGAGAGAGAAAGCGAGAGACATTAAACCTGGGGCTTGATTACTTGTAAAAGACTACATCAAACTACCGATTATAACGAAAGACAACTATGGACAAACTAAATTTAAAACTGTTCCCTATTCAAAAATCAAAATGTACAATGTGCCAGGAATTATCTTGGTAAGAGTTGGAAGTATTTCTAGTCATTTGTAATCAAACGAAGTTGTGATAAACATGTGGGTGGGAACAATAAAACATGAATTTATCTGAATTGTAGAATAATGTAAGTAATATAAATTGTAGAAATGCCGAACCTAATGATTCGTTGTTGGCTTCGTATCTCACTTTTTTATATATCTGTTGATATAAAAGTGGTTCAATATCTTTCTTGTCCAGTGTGATCATGAAATAACGTCATCCAGAATTCAGTGTCAAATTAAGTAGTAGAAAAAGAAGCTTAGACCTCGTAGTGGACATTGTCGAGAAAGTGGCCCAAAACTCAGTGTTGAAATTAAGAAAATAGTGTCACTATCGGGTAAATGAAAATATTTGACATTGGTGGAAACACATGGCTTTGTTGCTAGTTTGAATGTAGTAATGGAGAAAAATGGTTAAAACTGTCCAAATTTAAACTAAAATATTACAAATATCGGAAAAAGTGGATTTGCAGTCATGCTAAGAATATAGTTCAAGAATATTTGAAATGTCTTCTATTACAATCCTTAAACTTTTGTTATTTTTGTCAAATTATTGTCGTGGGAAAATATGATTCCACATCTCTCTCTCTCTCTCTCTCTCTCTCTCTCTCTCTCTCTCTCTCTCTCTCTCTCTCTATATATATATATATATATATATATATATATATATATATATATAAAAGGAAAAATACTGAATACTGCAAATAAAAACTCATGGGGAATTCGGCCTAAATGAAACAAATCGAGCTTTCCCGTTGCAGCCTTGTTAAAATTACAGCCAGTCATTAATTTCGCAACCTAAGTGAAGTTTGCGCTAACATTTACCCAAGTAATTACATTTATTAATGATTTTATTGTCTTTATTATTATTATTATTATTATTATTATTATTATAGTCCTTTGAATTATTCCGACATACAATTATTGTAAGTCGGAATCCTAGCATGACTCTAATGGGATATAATTTCTGGCGTCGATCACCCCTGACAAAGAACTTGCTTAGCGCCGTTATAATACAAAAAAATTATTCTCTCTCTCTCTCTCTCTCTCTCTCTCTCTCTCTCTCTCTCTCTCTCTCTCTCTATATATATATATATATATATATATATATATATATATATATATATATGAAACGTGATAATTTGTAGTGGAAATGACCCAGAAATGTTATCATACTACATTAACATCTACCATATATTCTTGCGTTCAAGTATTGTTCATCTGCTAACAGCATTAAGTGATGGCAGATCTTGATCTATGGATGTTCCAGTGGAATCCTACATATACCAAAGTGTAAACATTATGCGCCTTGATACCTGTCCGATGAATCCGAAGTGATGGTCTATATAGATGAGAGTTAATAATTGGGTCGCCATGAGAGTGTGTC